>JAGKTI010037970.1:0-10802 GCA_018397915.1 Birgus latro | reverse complement strand
ACACACACACACACACACACACACACACACAGCGAAATGGAGAGGTTAAGGTGAAATGGTCAGAATAAATCGATAAGAAGAGATGTTAAGCAGACCTCCTAAGGCCTAAGACATTAACCCACTGAACTCTAAATGGGCGTCTTCTCTATTTTATTCTTGCCATCTCCTGACGATTTCATTCAGCTTAAGATAGATTTTTCGAAGTGGTGGGGATAGAGTATAAGTAACCACTTTCAGTATGAGAGGCCTTTTAGAAGTAATATAAAATCGTCTGGTAGCGGAAACAAAAAACCTAACAGGGACGACATCCGGATTCAAGTGTTTAGAAGCAGTAGTAGTAATAGTAGTAGTAGCAGTAGCTACAGCCCCAGGCCTATCCGAACGTGAACCCAGTGGACTGAAGACTTAAATTACCCTTTTCTGCAGTCCACCATTCTCCTCTATCGGGAAATAAAGAGGATGGTGATGACGTTTGTACAACCTGGCAACCAAACAGCTCGGCTATGTCGGTGCCACCACTTGAAGGCGTCCCTCTCCACCATCTTAAGGGGTTACGGTCCATGTTCTCGTCAGCGTTCGAGACTCCCAAATACCTCTCTCTCTCTCTCTCTCTCTCTCTCTCTCTCTCTCTCTCTCTCTCTCTCTCTCTCTCTAATTCTTTCAAATTAAAAATGGCTGACAAAATAACATGAAAGACAATATCCTTGTCTGACGAGAATATAACCCTCAGGATAATCGTAGTGCCTTTTTCTCAGCGATTTACTTTGTTTATTACATCTCCACATTTTTTTAGTTATATACTCTTAGTAACGACTCAATCTGCATCAATACCATACAGGAGGATAATGATGTGAAACGTACAGAATAAATCGCTGAGGAAGAGGTGTTACGAAATCTCGAAAGCCACTCAGAACTCGACCCTAAGATATAAACCCTCCTAAACCCTGAAGACATATTGAGTGGCATTTTAAAACCCCCTTTTCGCGTATGTCTTCTTTTAATTCTTGCTACCTCAATACGATTTATAAGCTAGACGATTTATAAACAAACAATTTATAAACAATTCCCTAGTAGCCTCTTGAAACCCTAGGACGTCCTTTTCATTTGATTCTTGCTGCAACCAGACCATTTTTTTTTTTTTTTAGCACAGGTGGGACTACGTAAGACTGATGGGGTCTGGAAAAAAAAATCCAATAATCCATTCAGCCCAAGGACGTCTTATTTTATTCTTAGCTCATTCGTGGTCGTGTCTTTTCTTGTACTTAATTCTAAATACCACCACACGATTTTCTTCAGCTGGGGGTGATGCACAGAAGCGTGAGTGTTAAAACTGGTACCATTAAACCCCACATGGTAGGATCAGAACTAGTATCTATTCCAGTTAACGTCAGACGATTTTATTCCGCAGAGAGAGAGAGAGAGAGAGAGAGAGAGAGAGAGAGAGAGAGAGAGTTATATGGTAATGTCTGAAAATTCTGCAAGCCGAGGTGATGAATAGTACCAGTCACTTCTGAGATATACGCATTTTCTCACCAACAAATTTGATCAGTTATTCCCCCTATAACTGACTCCAATTACTCCCGATATATAATACCAATTTCTCATCCGATAAATACTACCAGTTATTTGTCGGATAATTGCTAGAAATCCCCAATATTTAATACCGGTTACTCCCCAATAAATAAAACTAGTTACCCCACCGATAAATATTACCAATTACTTCCCGATGAATCATACCACTTACCCAACCATAAATAATAACAGTTACTCCCCCAGTTAAACGTCAACCGGCCACAGAGCATCAAGAAAGAGGTGGAAAGGTATAACAGAAGAGGTATTATGGGTCACAAAAGGATAGTTGCACAGGGGATCCGAGGCCTACGGAAAACGTTCGATCAACTGCTGATACTTACTCACGTCTCGACTGTGTATGAACAACGACTGTTTATAGAAGCATAACATTTGCTATATGTCTGCATGAGGATATTGCAAGTTGGCTACCAACGTGTGGTGGGTCGGACACTAATAATTAAGTGACCTTCGTTCTGTGGTCCCTAATGTTTCACGCATATTGTACACCGATACTTTTGTGACCCATAGTACATGAAGCAGGACCGCTAGGGTTGGCATGAGAGACTGGCAACATCGAGTGAACTCTGGGATTGGACGTCTAACACTATATAAAGTTCCAGTTACGTTCCCACGTTTAGGAAATTGATGAGAAATACAGTGGTGATCTATCGAAATGTATCAACTCGACTCTCAGTCAAAACACGTAGAATTAGTTTTTTGCTATCTCTAGACGATTTCATTCAGTTTAGGACAGGTTAAAAACACAGAGTGGTCCCTATGTTAAGGACACTGATAAGAAACAGCATACTGTAGGCCGCATTCTCGCCGGTTAAAGAAGCCCCTTAACACCTCTTCCTAAGCGATTTATGTTATTTATTATACGTTACCATCCTCTTCTGTGTTGCTTAAATCGTTCTAATATCGTCATACTCTGCATATAACATACAATTTTGTATCAATTAGCAGGATCCAAAAATAAGTCGCTTAGGAAGAGGTGTTAGGGAGCCTCCTTAACCGACAAAAATGGGAGCTGAGGTCTCTCTGAATTCAATATATTAACTACTTAAGTAAAAGGACGTCATACTCATTTTCTTTTTGCTATCTTTTTACGATTCTATTCGTCTTGGGACAGAATCTTTGAACTGGATGCCTTAAATACTTGTGGTAGGAAGACTAAACAATACAATGCATTGCCATAATGAAGGATATAGAAGAGAAAAAATAGCTTCCAAACTCTCTGCGTAACACACGCCTACTTTTTCCTGCCACTCCAAACAGCCCTTCATCATGTACTCTTTTACAGCATCCTTCCACCTTCTAATGCCTCATCCCTCTACATACCCTAATCAGCACTCCTTGGACAATAAGAGACACGTGAGTAAGATGGAGGGGGAGAAGGGGAAGGAGAGATTGAGAGGAGGTGAGGGGATGGAGCAGAGATATACCACAAGAGTGAGTGTGGTGTTAGTCGGAGGGGAGGGACAGAGTGGAGAGGTATATGAATTAGGGTGGTGTGAGCCGGAGGTGTGGGATGAGTGATTATGCTTTAGGACGGCGTGAGAGGAACTGCATCCTGATGGCGGATGACTGGATGTCATGCAAGCGATCTGTTCGAGGCCACTCCTTCAGGAATTAATATGTCTGGATATAGACAGACAGACAGAGATGATACATAAGCAGACAGACAGACAGACACATGGGTGAATCGACAGACAGATCTTTCCTAGCACGCAAGAAAGATACCCCTGAGTTAAACTGTTTAGCTATGACAAGTATTTAAAACAAAATCACTAAACGGGTTAATGTAGAACATGCCTAACCCAGCCCCAGTTGTACCCAATGTCTCTTGAAAGCTATATAAATTGTCTGGCAGTAATAAATAAATAAATAAAATAAAAATAAAAATGTCACTTTTTAAATGGCACAACGGAAACTTTCAAATCCCATTCACTGCGATGAGTTTCTTCTAAGATGAACCATTCGATTCGGTAAGGTGTTTTATTTACTATTTTCTTGCTACCATTAGGCAACCTTATTCAGAGAAATTTCTCCTACTAAAAGGACTATTTGTAGATATAACCTTCACATACCTCTTCGTAATAAGAGGTCCCCAAAGCCGGCAATAATGAACCAATAACAGACGTCACCGAAATGAAGAACGTTAAATCGCCTGGAGGTGGCAAGAAATTAACAAAACTGCCAAGGTTAACACTAAAATGTTAAACACTACACACCAGTGCTAATGTAAGGAAACACGATATTCCGAAGACGAAATCTGTATATGTGCTAAATATACCCGCTCATGGTTGGCTCTTCTCTAGTAGTATATTCCAACTGATGCCTGATGATCTGATTCAGTTGAGTAAAAGACAGAGCATAATATCGTCGCCATTAACCTTCTCAACCTTGGACCAACTCTAGCATTTTATTCCAACAAACGCAAGACAGTTTTATTCAGATGAGTCAAAGGATCCTGGGAGTATATCACCATCACTAATAACCTTCTCATGGTCGGGACAACTTTACTACTCCATTCCAACTCAGACAGATCAGTACCAAACAACTCAAGAACAATACCCAAAAGATTAATACTTATGGAATAATACCACATGCTCTAAGAATAATGCCACAAGCCCTAAGAAAATCGCATACCTCAGGAATCACGTCACATACCCAGGAATACCACCTACCCATGGAATAGTAACATATATAAGAAACAATACTACATAAACAAGGAATACCACATACACAAGGAATAATACCACATACACAGGGAATAATACCACATACACAGGAAATATTATCACATACAAGCAACAACACTACATTCAAAAGAAGTAATACCACATGAGCGATGAATAAAATAAATACAAAAGGAACTACAACAGAAGGCACTCAAAGAGCGCATAACTCTGCCAATGCCGGATCCGGAGCCGCACAAAAATTTAATCAATTTTTTCTTGACCCATGGCCCATCCTTCCAAAAAATTTAATTGAAATTCATTGAAAACTTCTGGAGGTATCGTGTGGATAAACAAATAAACAAACAAACATAGGTGAATACACAACTTCTTCCAACTTCCTTCGCGAAAGTAATAATACTATATATACAAAGATACCACATACTCAAAGAATAACAACACATACTACAGGAAGAAATACCAAATACCCGAGTAATCAAACAAGTATCAAGTGACCATGAAATAAATACCAAATAATAAAGCAATAATTCCAAACCCACGCAATAAGCACCACATGCCTCAGTTCCAAGTATCAAGCAGTGGTCAATAAATACCAGGTAATCAGTTACTACCCAATACCCAGCAATAAAAAAAAAAATGCAAAGTACCTAAGCAATTATTATCAGACGTTCATAAATGCCTAATAAACATGCAAATCATATAAACACTAACAATATAATGAAAATATCTAAATAAATAAATAAATTAATATATAAATAATGTCATAAGCCCAGCAGACAAATACGTCACTCAAGGAATTAATACCAAATAATGTAATACTACATACCATACATCAAGTTAGTAAGACTAATGCCCACCCATTCCAAATACCCAAGGAACATACCAAATATTTATCCTATTATTATTATTATTATTATCATAATCATCATCATCATCATTACCATTCGGCTAACAGTGGAAGGCTTAGTTCAATTTAGATATATCCTACCAGTCAAATGCTTCCAAAATAATTCGACTAACTGTTTGTTATGTCTAGGAATATAATTTTGGCTTCCACCAGGCCAGGCGATTCCCTTAACTTGAGAAAAGTTCCAAGACGGTTTCAAGGAAGTGCCCAAGCAATTAGCAGAAAAATTATTTAAACTATCATAGTGAGAATAACAAGGATAATTGCAATACCACAAATGATCGTAAAAATTAGTGACGAAATACCAGTTTTCAAGGTAAGAAATGTAAAAACTGTCAAAATACAATATTCGATGGCAAAACTACGCTGAAATTGCTGGCGATACTTACAAAACAAAATACACCAGATTTTTTTTAGTAATAAGTATAAAACCAAAGAATCCTACGTAAGTCCTCCGACCATGGAACCCAACACCAGGGATGAAAATAGAAAAAAGAAAAATAAGTTAATGGCAAGGAACAAAAATAGAAGAATATTACCAATCACACCAGAAAATCACATATACATCACTTCATACCACATACCAAGGCATTATATCTAAGAAGTTAATAAAATCGTTTAATACCAGATTTATCCGAGCTATTACATAACAAAACTTACAGGTGGGCGTCAATAATAAAATCGCTTTATAGTAACGTTAAATGTGCATTTTAATAATAATAATAATAGCGCTTACCATCAAATACAGCTGTCATTTAATACCCAGGATCAATGTGGTTAACTTCTTCGGCAGTGTGTGTTTTCTATCACATATTTCTGAAGGTGAAGATGTTAATTCATGCAGTACAAGGACATATTTTGCTTTAATTACCATCATGTGATTTTATCCGATTTAGAAAATATCTCATTAAGTGGCAGAGATGATTGTTTCTAAACCCCTACAGTACAAGATATATCCACATACACAAAATCGTTTGGAGGGAGAAAGATAAAATACTCTCAACACTGTACAATAGGAGTTTGTAAAGACCTAAAAAAAAAAAAATCATGTAGGTAACCCCTTCCGTCAGAGAATACAATTAATATTTCTGTAATTTATGTTTTTATACTTACATTCATTTATTCATTTTTATTCCATTTATATTTCTAATGCGTTACCAGGTGATACGACTTAGATTAATGGAGCAACCAAATAGCGAAGAGGTTAATGAAAGCAATATTTAACCCTTCCAACTTAAAATACCTCTTAATTTACATATAATCAGATGGTTCGAGCAAAATTTCACGTAAAAATACGTCCTCACAGTGAAGGGGTTAAGAAATAATGTCTGTGAGTGCAATTGTGCAACAGGGCAAGCACACCACGCGCATGCAATATTGAATGAAAGCTTGATTCTCTCTCTCTCTCTCTCTCTCTCTCTCTCTCTCTCTCTCTCTCTCTCGAACATATAAACACACTCACACATACATTCGATGACCAGTGCCGATGGGGAGTGGTGAGTGTGCTGTTGTGGTGAGTGTGTTGGTGTCGTGATTTGAGTTTGATGGTGTGGTGAATGAGTGTGTTGGTAAGATGAGTGAGTGGGTTGATGTGGTGAGTTGAATGTGCTGTTGCGGAGTGATGAGACTGTTCGTGTGGTGAGTGAGTGTGTTGGTGTGGTGAATGAGTGTGTTGGTGTGGTACGTGAGTGTGTTGGTGTGGTGACTGTTGACTGAGTGTGCTGTTGTGGAGTGATGAATGAGTGTGTTTGGGTGGTGAGTGATTGTGTTGGTGTGGTGAGTGACTGTTTGTGTGGTGAGTTGAGTGTGTTGATGTGATGAGTTGAATGAATAAATGTGGCGAGTTGAGTGTGCTGATGTGGTGAGTTGAATGAGTAAATGTGACGAGTTGAGTGTGCTGATGTGGTGAGTTGAGTGTGCTGATGTGAGTTGACAGTGATGGTGTGGTGAGTGTGCTGGTGTGGTGAGTGTGCTGGTGTGGTGAGTGTGTTGGTGTGGTGAGTGAGTGTGATGTGGTGAGTGTGCTGGTGTGGTGAATGAGTGTGTTGGTGTTGTGAGTGTTGGTGTGGTGAGTTGAGTTGGTTTGTTCGGAAAGTACTGTATCTTAGTGAGGTGAGTGGTGAAGAGCGTGGTGGTGTAGTTTGAGTGCTGGTGTCGTGAGTGAGTGTAACGGTGTGTAATGTGTTGGTATGGTGGGCGAAACACCAGATGTACAGTTAATGCACAGTCTCATGTAAAAAATAAATACATAACAATATATACACAGCTAAGGCATTACACCCAGTTAGTGCCAAAATCATCAGATAAAAAAAAGTTGCAAGTTATATTGGAGGAATTACTGTAATTTTGCTTAATTCCTAACAATAAACAGTTACCAATAATTTCAGTTTTTTACTAAAAGAAGGAAATATTTCTCCAATGACTCTAGGGATTAATAAAAAAAAAAAAAAAAAAATTAGTAATATATTGCATCCCCTTTCTCACGAAAAAGGAATAATATTTTTTTTTTTGTAAGAGGAATTAACTTACATACGGCATACAATTCTCTCTTTTAATATACTTATGAAACTACCTCCAAACTACAAATAACAGCAATTACAAATATATTATTGTGCTATCCATTTTACCAAGCATGAGGGATATAGATTTCTTAGAGGAGGAAATATTTAAGACAGTTCATTAAACCATCTTATACCTTTAAATCTATATCTTAAGCTACAAATCGTCTTGAAATAATAGCAAAATTTTGCAACCCACTGCAACTTTGCAAGATAGGAATAAACATGTACCGTAACAATAATAATTCACATACTGTACGCCCCTCAAAACTTTCACCAAATAAATGTCTCTAAAAGTAGAATCTTAAATTACATACCAGTCCTCGAAAAACATCTCGTTAGTGCACATGTTCCAATGACCGTATTAAGCAAACAATGGAGATTTATTCAATAAGACTGATGAGCAGACTTTTTTCCCCAGCCACAAAGAGTACGAAATTAGGTTTATAAGGAACAATGCTCCTAAATTACGAACTATTATTTAGGAACAATTACAGAGAAAAGATAGAAGAGCTGGGAGAAAGAAAGGTCGAATTATTTACTGCCGTTAAGAGACAGGGCGTAACCAGCTTCTCGAATATTTTAAAGTGAAAAATTCTTGTAAGTACAATTAACCACAAATGGCAAGAGAACAGAAACCTCCTTGTTTTACATCTAAGTCAACAACCCTTAAACAACAGTCTTGGCTGCTATGTAATTTCCGAATAAATTATGCTCTCTATTTCTTTTAAGTACACACGCCATAATATGAATAAGTCACATAAAGCTACAGAAGTAAATTTATATATACGAGCCACATAAGCCTACCGTAGTTATTGTTAAAACGTTTACAATATATATTTTTTAAGACTGTGTTCTCTGGAAAAAAAAAAAAATGAAGAGCGTGCAACATATCACCAAGACTCTTGCAGCATGAGAACAGGAACCCACATGTTAAATATCAAAACCCAAAAGCTAAATTACTGCCATAAAAGATTCATATAACTTTATTTATATAATTTATGTCCTCTGAAATAAATTAAGAAAGTGTGCACACTCGCAAAAGCATGACATGCGAGACGAGAAACCTTATTGTTATATACAAAAGCCAAAAGGGCCTAATTACTGGCAAAGCTTCTATGACTCTATGTTATCTGGAAAACATTAAGCTCTGTAATAAATTAAGAGAGTACGCGTAATATCACAAGAAAATAAGTTACACACAGCGAGTCAACAGAAACCCAAGTGTCATGCATCAGAGTGAAAATGACATGTGTTATTGCATGCATGCTACCTTTAGTGGATTTGTTTTTTTTTTTTTTACCTCGGAGGAGAGTTCCAGTGAATGACTGAACTGAGATTTCACCCTTCAAAAAAAGAAAAAAAAATCCCTCTCTTAAGGAAAATAAAATCGTCCTGAGATAACAAGAACAAAGTGGCTATAACATCGTCCAGTTGAACAAAATCGTCTAGAGATGTCAAGAACAAAAGTGAAAAAGAAGTCACCGTAAGGAAGAGGTTTAATCAGATGGCATACAGGCTATACCACAAGAAAATATGACCGCAGGTAGGGAAATATTAAAATGTCAGCGTGATACGGAGCGAGGGAGAGAATGGCTTGGCTGATTCAATTAAAGGCAAGAAATGTAGAGGGGTGGAAAAAGTATTTACCAGGATTAATATATACCTAGATAGGGGAATAAAAAAATAAAAAAAAGTAAAAAGTTTCATTCTTGCACTCTGGGTTAATATATACGTAGATTTAAAAAAATGATACCTTTTTTTAAGTCTGTCTTGGAATTACTAATGCACGTAGGAGGACTAAATTAATCCAATAAATAATTCAAGACACGTGCGCTGAATAAGAATGAAGAAATTACTACTCAGAATTCGACAACACTCACAGCGACGCAGACGCATATATTAATGCGCCGGGAAAAAATACTAGTAAAAAATAAAATAAACAGCAAAAGTCAAGCAAGAGATGAATGCAAAAAAGGAGAGAAAAAAAGTCCGAAAAATGAAAAAGTCGATGGGAGCGATAGAGAAGCTGGAAAAATTAGACGTCGGGTCGGGTGAGGGGAAAAAAAAAATAGCGAGAGGAAAAGTGCGCCCGTGTATCGCAAGGGACATTATGTAGATGGAGCTATTGCTGCTAATACTACGGCCGCTGCAATGGTAGTCAATAACACTACGACTCTTATTGCTGCCCTGGCTAGCTCTCACACACGCCTCTCTCTTTCCCTCTGTCTCTCTCTCTCTCACACATACACACGCACGGGCTGAAAAAAAAATGGCTGGCGTAAGAGGAAGAGGAGCAGTAGGAGGAAGGAAAGGAGAGAGAGAGAGAGGTGGAGGAAGACAGTGCCAGTGGAAAGGCAGGCAGGCAGGTAGGGCAGGTAGGTAGGTAGGTGAGAAGGGAGGACGGCTGGAGGTGGGAGCGCGGGACAGCAGCTCTCTTTGCCCTCATTGGTCTAGGAGCCGGAGCCATTTCTGCGCATGAGCCGCCCAAGGCCCGGGAGAGCTCTTTCTTTTTAACCCGTCATGTATAGCGAGCAAGGCCTTGTGATTTTTAATTTTCCGTTCATAATTTTTATTAGCTTTGCCATTTTTTAAGTCCACTTCACAAGACTTTTTTCCATCGGTAATGCGAGATTTTGAGTAATAGCGGGAAATGAGTACAAAAAACTGGCGCATGGTCTTCTGGAGCTGCCGGGGCACTTCGGTATTTCGGCCCTGAAATGCATTATACAAATTGGAAACAATGTAGTGACGTTATATGAGCCTTTGGCCGACGAATATAAAAGCAGTGAGGCAGCGCCATTGGACTACATTAAGAGAAATATTACGTTTTCTAGCCGAATTAGGAATAATGCACCATCCACTTGATAATTCCCCTTCAGTTATGCGATTAAGGTGCGTCTCTAGCTTGCCAAATCCTCCCGAACCTGTCAGATAACTCGCCCCAGAAAAGTAAATATTTCAAAGAAAAATCTTGTTCTAATGTAAAGAGTATATTATCGCCAGTAACTCTCTGGGCACTTCTCTGCATGGCTCACTACCCATACCTGTTCTCAGCTCATG
>JAGKTI010037965.1:0-10802 GCA_018397915.1 Birgus latro | reverse complement strand
AGAGAGAGAGAGAGAGAGAGAGAGAGAGAGAGAGAGAGAGAGAGGAATGAGGGACCGAGACCTGTACAGATAATGGCCGGTTATAAATAAAACATTCCCAGACACACAGACATCATTACTAAAAATACAACCGGATTGCAACTTGCTTTGCATGGGATGGCGAAATCACACGAGTATTTTGCGCTAAAAATAGCCTTTGTTACCCTCACAGCATCGTGTCTGAAATTTCCCTGAGAAACTCGCTTAGGGTCCGTCAGAATGAATTAGATGAAGGAGTCCTAAAATAAATTAGAAACGGGGACCTATCACCGAAGTCACTGTTAAAGAAAAAGCTTCACCCTGTTTTATATTGTTAAACAGAATGATGAGGTCACAGAAGTATAGCTCACCACCTTTGCATTATTTTTGAGGGAGAATGACAACTCAAACTTCACTACAAGAGATCCCCTGTTAGTGGGCCATTTCAATACACGGACGTATTTCGTACATGTAGAAAAATAATAAAATTAAAGAAAGAAGGAAAGAAAGAAAGAAAGAAAAAGAAAGAAGGAAAGACAGAGAGAAAGAATGGAAAGAAAAGAAAAGAAAAAGTCTCCTCATTTAGTTCCTGGAGACACTGTGATCATTCGTGTGTCGTGATGGGAGGATGATCACTGATTTATAGAAGGTGTGAAAAGCTGAGATTATCCTGGTCCCTGATGAGCTGGGAGAGGCGTGAGGTGTAAAATGGGAGGAGGGCAGGTGTGAGGAAGAGGAGGAGGGGAGGGTGAAAGGGGGTGAGGAAAGAAGAGATGGTGGAATGAGATGCGATGGAGGGGTGTGAAAAGGTGAGGAAAGGTGTGAGGGGAGGAGATGTGAGGGAGGGGTGAATGAGGTGTGAGGAGGAACGGTAACGGTCTGAGGGAGGGGTATGAGGGGATGGAGGGGCATGAGGTGGTAGAGAATAGGTGCTGATGGTGCTAAGCGTAAGAGGTCTGGTGCAAAGGAGGGAGAAATGTAAGAAGGTACAAACGAAAGGAAAAAGCAACATACAGTACAATATCTCTGGGTCCTTTCAAGGATTTTTTTGTTACTAGAACAGCATGTATAAAGTATCGGCATTATGAGGGAGAGATAAGGGTAGCAAAGCAAGACATGGGAAAGGCGAGAGAGGGTAGGCTGTGATGAAGAAAAAATTTGAGATGAGATTTTTGAAAGGGGAAGAATTATGATTAAGGAATGATAAGAAGGATTAGGACTAATGCCTATCGATTACACGAAGGGTCATGAATGCTAATTTTTGCTAAGTTCCAATCCTCCCCTAGAATGCCACACACAGTAATGAACTTTGCATCCAGTTCTCTACATGTTCTAGTGGCTGAGTAGGGACAAGGGAGGGGGGGAAGGCAAAAGTGGAGGTCAGCCACATGCAAGCGGAAATGTTAGGAGAGGGTTGAGATGAGAAAGGAGAAGTATGAGGAGTTGGGGGCTGTGGAGGAGGGGTGGGTGCGAAGTGTGGGGGGCAGGGCAGTATGAGGAGGAGAAGACCGAGATGAGGAGAGAGACGTATGAGGAGATGGGGGAATGTGAGTTAGGAGTGGGGGGAAAAGTTGTAGGGGGGGGAAGTATGAGGAGGGCTGAGGTATTTGAGGAGGGGGTGGGGGACGAGGTGTGAATGGGAGGCAGGGGTGGACGATGGCAGGGCAGGGCAGGACAATGGCCGGGTGGGTCAGAGGGGAGGGACACCTGCACACACCTGGACTTCAGATCCACAACACCATCTCATGAAAATTCCAAAACCTTTTTCTCGCAAGTTCCCTTTCCGCAGGAAGAACACGGAACATGGGGAGACATAACGCTAAAAAAAAAAAAAAAATCTTACTGCCAAAATTGTCCTAGATATGACAAGGAGTCGATAATTTTGGAGAAAATAGTGTCTTGGGTGGCAGGGTGGGAGGTGGGGGTGGGTGGAGAGGGAAGGAGGTACGAAGGGGAGGGCACAGGAGTCAGGGCAGCGCAGACGGCTTGACTCCCCACCAGTTGCCCGCCAGACGTGGTAATAGATAGACGCACGACGCTCGTTCCTTCCGTCTCTTATCACACGTGGACATCCATCAGCACTACCCCGTACCCATAACTGTGCTCTGAGTGTGCTCGTGCTCTAGTGTCGACTGTGGCTCAAACCTGCGTCTCCTTGATCACACAGATCCTACGCGGTGTTCCTCCTGCCCTAGTCTACGCGATTTAACTGCCTGGTTTTGTGGTAACCCTCTATTTAAGCCTCCTTCGCACAGCATCCAGTCCTGTTCATCTGTGCTGTGTCCTGTGCAGCCTTTCTGATCTGTGCTGTGTTGAACCATGAGCTGTGGCGACGCATCTCCTGCGGACAGGTGTGTGGTGTGTCTGAGAGAGAGAGAGAGAGAGAGAGAGAATGTGTTTAATTTTGTGTGTGTGTGTGTGTGTGTGTGTGTGTGTATGTGTGTTTGTGCAACAAGGAGTGCTGCCTGTGCCGTGTATGCAAATGTGTTCACAGTGCGCGTGGCTTGCATAAATAAGTGTGCTCGTTAAGACAGCATGCATGAACATGTATACAGTATATGTGCATGAGCTTACACATATACGTACTTAAGTATGTGTAGGAATGAACTAATTTGTGTAAGCAGTATATGTACACGAAACTGCAGGTGTGTGAAGGAACGTAGACTTGTAAGTATGTGTGTGTGATGTACAGGAATTACCATATGAGTTAACTTTATGTTTATGTAGCTAAAACCAAGGTAAGGGTAGATGAATGTGTACCAAGAATCTTTAGGCTGGTGAGGGAATTACATATTACACCCTAATGTCCTCTTGTCTGTTATTTGCGAGTGGTTTTTTATATACTGCTTTCCTTTGCACAAATAAACCGCAAGACGGTACTCAAGTGTCAGGTGCAGAAACAGTCGGTGAGGGAGAGGTGTAAGGGAGCCTCCATGAGACAATGACCCAAAGAACTTGTGTATGGGTTTAGTGGCTGGTAAAAGAGACGAAACGAAATCAAAGTGGAGATGAGGTTAGGTAGTACATGAAGGAGGGTTGTGTATGACGGGGAGAGTTTTTGCATTAATGCTGTTGTATTTTGGCAGAGGGGGTCTGATGAGGTCCCCCGGATGCAAACTTACCTCATACAAATTAACCTTATACACTCACGTCTCATAAGAAATTTTGTCAAAAACTATCCCCCACTGTATTTGCATGAAGTAATAGGTCAGAAATGCAAATGGATACAGAAGAACTCAAGATATTTATTTTGAAGGTTATCAGATAGTTTTCTATTCAATTGAGCAAAATCCCGAACCTGCGTCCCTTTTTCCTGTTCAAGATCATATCCATCTCATTTGTTAATGGAAAACAGGGTTCGCATGACGATGATGACAATGGCTGAAAACGAAATTATTGTAAACTCTCTTTCCATTGTAAAGTGTTATGAATTTATCCCCTTCCTGTAAATTCTCGATGGACATCGCCTTGATAATATTTTCTAAGTGGCTTCCCTCCATGGCTGACATATAAATGGCAGATTATTCAGTTCATTTTATAACATTTGTCTATAAGAGGATGACTTAGTAATGTGAACAAACTTGTAGCGGTTACAGCTAGGTAGCGCTGCCTTCTACGATATCTGAACAACTTGTATACGGTCTTAGCTCCACACGCTAGAGAAAAGATGATAGCAACGATGAACGATTTCTTAACGGTCAAAAGCTTAGACAGTTTTGCTGCAGGGCTTATTTTCATGAACTTAGAATGTTTTTTATAGGAAGATCAGTAGTAGTAGGAGGAGGAAGAGGAGTGGGAGTAGGAGCAGTATGCTAGTAGCAGTAGCAGCAGTATTGACCTGACTCCGACACTCCTCATTGTGCTTTTATCTGTTACTATTGGTTGTTCTCATGTTTACTTTTTATGTCTTCTGCCATCGACGTAGATAGCATAATTAGCATGAAGTTTACACTGGCATGCAATGTTCAAATATAAACTAGGACAGAAGAGCGATAAAGAACTATAGTGACAAGCATACGGTTCCACAACTCTATCTCACTATCTGACCCAAGGAACTACTATTTATATCACCTACCGTACTTTTTGCTGTAAAAAGTGGACCAGTTCACATATATTCACTTCGTTAAAGATTGTGCCAGCTACCCCGTGTCCCTTCATATTATAGAAAAATGTAGCGTGGGGAGCGTACAGAAAATATCGAGCGTGATGGAAAAGAAACTCGATGTGGTGTTGACTCATTCGCTGCAATGCTGCAATTTTCCTATTAGTTTTGCCTCTATCAGACAATTTTACACAATTTAAGAAAGACTTTCTGAGCTAGAAGGCTTAAATGCGGCCTTTAAAAAAAAAAATGGTTCAGTATAAAAGGCCTATCCTATGCTGCATAAAGTCCTGTGGATGTAGCAAGAATAAAATATAAATTTAGTCATGAGACATGGGTGATTAACATGTTTTTTTTTTTTTTTCATGTCGCATGTGGGATGGTTATTTGAAATCACTCAGTCTTGACGATAAACAAGTCTCTTCAATTATTTGTATGAATCATTTTGCTTTCCATATTTCGTGACTTTAGTATTTATTCAGACCTTATTTTGAGGTGATTAGTTTCTTTATGAGTGCAAACTAACTATATTAAAGCAACTTTATACACATCTTAGCTTAGGATATATTTTACGCATGATGCCAAGTCAGCATCCCTTTATCCTTTAGTCTACAGTTTTTATTTCTCTATCTTATCCACTCACTAACTGCGTCACTGCCAGTCCTTTCCCCTAACCTGTATAAAGTCGTCTTACGTAGAATAAACATAAAGACATCATCGTAAGTTGGATGAAACAGAAAGGCGTCATTATGCGGGAATTTAAAGAGCGGAATATTGGATTACGATAATGACTGATTATACGTAAGCGATGAACACAGCTCACAATGAATTATAGTAACGTATCTGTATAACCAACTCACGCATCCACAAACACACAACCATGACGACACACCATCTCCCTCACATACTCTTCCATTTTATCTCTTCCTAATTTTGTAATATTCCTCTCCTGAGAATCAAGTAGAAAGATAAATTTTACGTGCTGAAAAATGAAGCGTGTGTGTGTGTGTGTGTGTGTGTGTGTGTGTGTGTGTGTGTGTGTGTTGGTGTGTGTGGGTGTGTGTATGTGTGTGTGTGTGTGTGTGTGTGTGTGTGTGTGTGTGTGTGTGTGTTGTAAATATACACTAAGATGTAGGTTTCCGTAATCATCTTAGTAGCTGTTATATTTTATTTATCATAATGATATACTACCCGTCGCTACCGTCAAAGTTGATAATTTATTTCATAGGTTAAGAACGTACCAAGAATTTTACTCCAACTCTAGCCAAACGAGTTTATTCAGGTGTCAGACCTCACTCGCGCCCAAAATTGTTACGGCAAATATTCCCTCGGGTCTACCGGAGAGAGAGAGAGAGAGCGAGAGAGAGAGAGAGAGAGAGAGGAAGGGGAAGGGGTTGAACTACTGTCACAAAAAAGAAATATTTAAACTTACCCTATTTTACGTTCGCCGCCACATATGAGATCTGTCATAGGGGATACTCCGCCTCCACCTGTAGAACAAAATATGAGATACTGTACAATAACTTACACAAAAAGAAAACTGGTTGTAGCTAGAGCTGATGCAACAGGAACATAATGGAGAGAAAACTAACGGCTACCTTCTTTTGAACATTATTTAAAGGCAAACAAAAATGGAAGTGTAGACGCCTGTAAAATGAAAGTCAACATCTAGAGCTTCGTTCACTTCAGTTATGTAGTTTATTATTGGCTAAGGACTGCGCAAGCGGTTAGCAACATATACAGTATATCCTTGTAGGACTCTTAGTTGGCAAGGCGAGGGTTCAGTGAGCGTCACATCCCTTCGTGGATCCAGGATAACACCAGTCAGTTAGGTGTAAATTACACCCTGCCTACACCACCTCACTACACCTCGCCCACCGCCGCTGTCTTCAATATGTTATACTCTCTTCACCTTAGCCTTGTCCAGGTTTTCGTCCTTGCGCAGCTCATTTCATGTAGCTCAATTGCGGGGAAGATAATTCTGCGGCTCTACATCCTTCCCATAACATTTATTTGTGATTTGTACTACATTACAGTGTTAATCTACTGTTACATCTCAACATTCAAGGTGGAGATATGGATATTCTAATCCAAATTAAATGAAAGAGCTTAACCAATTTATACGATAAACCATTTTCAGTGTCGCTGGCTTATTGTCTCAATTAATTTCAGTTGTACTTTTCAGGTTATTATTAGCTCCAGTTTCGTTTGAAAAGTTCTTAGTAGCATTGCTGATTTAGAATGCAAACATAAACAGGCTATCTTATAGGCAACTGTAGCTCAAGAAGTTTAATGAATATTGTGTGTGTGTGTGTGTGTGTGTGTGTGTGTGTGTGTGTGTGTGTAACGTTGCAGGTATGCTACACTGTGTACTTAACCCTGTGATACACCCACCCACCCCTCCGATGCCCATTCTTCCCTCACTTACACAAACTCAAAGAACGTCATATAGACCTACCTGTAAATCGGGAACACCATACCCACTGCTACTGTGTGAATAATTAATGGCTTCACATTTAAAACTTAGGCTATATGAGAGTTTCAGAAATTAACAGTAGAGGCAATTTTGTAGAGTAAAGTGTGGTGACATATTGAACCCAATAGAAAACACGTGCCCACTCTGATAATCCTAAAATGGTTCCTTCAGATGGTGTTATTTAGCTGAGGATTTTTTTTTTTTTTGCGCTTGAGTACAGTACGGTGGTAGATTTAGAGGGCATCTGGGCATGTTCCTCCCACTCAGATAAATAATAATGACGAATAATTACAGAAACAGTAGTATTACCAGTTGTAGTGTCCCCATCTTACATGAGAAGCAAAACAACATGACATCCAGTGAAATATGGTGTATCTCTGTTAGGTGCACTCCCATTTTTTTCTCTTAGATCATTCACTATTCTTTGACGACAGGGGACGCATGAAGATCTAACAGACTCTCGTTAAACGCTTTCACTGTGACAACGCTTTTTTTTTTTTTTTTTTGCAACCTTTTTGCTTTATTTATTTATTTATTTCTACCCTGGGAAGGATGCCTGGTAGTGAAGGCGTTAACTGGGGTTGCTGCAAATTTACCACTACGAGGGATTTTTTTGAAGTTGAAGTCAATCGTTTGGTGGCAGCATGAATAAAACACACACACGCACACACACACACACACACTCAAAAAGACGTCAGTTAACAGGACGTTTTAATCCTTTCTTTACGATGTCGGGTTTTATTGATTCTTGTTTCCACCAAAGAAATTCATTCAGCACACAGGAGGCCCAGTGTAATGAATGGGTCAGTCTTCGTTAACCTTTTCAGTGCAATGACGTATTTCTGTGACTTGTTCTTGCAATCCCCAGACGATTTTATGCAGGTTGGAGGAGACCTTTAGTAGTGAAGGGGTAAAATGAGGCTATGACGAAACCCTCCAGTGCCAAAAGTCTCTATGCTGAATGTAATTTTTAAGATTAATTTAAAAAAAAAGTAAAGGTGGTGCAGAAGCCATGATGCGCTTATCGCAGCGCTCTTTTGTGTCACTCAAGCCTTTAAACCTGTAGCGGGCAATTTAGCCATTATCCTGGGATGCAAGGCCGCTGCATCATCCAGATTACCACAGTTACCTCCTCTAGGTGAACCCCCTGGTAATCTTTATACTCAATAACTCACGAAGAGTAAATGGACACCTCGGTCGACTGGCACCATTTGCACCACTAGGATTCTAACCGTAGCGCTATCGTGCGGACAGATCACATGCAGCAAAGCTAAATGGAAATTACGAGCAAGATAAAATAGACAAATCGTTATCACAGTGAAGATCCTGACGGGAAACTGACTTATTTGAAATTCTTGATTCCCCTATGCCATTTTAACGCTAGATTCGGTGGTGCACTGGTTATCACGTCCAGCCTGCAACTGAAAGAACCAGAGATTGGCTCCTAGGTCGGTCAGACTTTTGGACACAGTTGGTTTCCCTCGGTCCCTGTTCACCTAGCGTTACAAGTGGGGACCAACATTTAATTCGGCTGTTGTGGATTGTGTTTCTGCAAGAGACTGGGGAAAACAAAACGTGCTTTTACGCCTTATTGATTCCATTGCAGTCAATAGATGTATCTTTTAACTAATAAAAGCCTATGATCTGGATATGGTGTGATCTTTAAGACGTAGTGGTGTTGTGTGTGATGAGATTTATGGCGATGAGTGGTGTGTGGTGTGGAATAGTATGGTGACTGGTGGATGGTGTGTGGTATGGTATGGTAAGTGGTGTGGTATGGTATGGTAAGTGGTGTGGTATGGTATGGTGACTGGTGTGTGATGTGGTATGGTATGGCGATTGGTGTATGGTGTGATCTTGGTGGTAATGGGTATGTAGTGTAACAGCAACTAGTGTTTGGTGTGACGGTGACCTGTGTGTGTTGGTGCAGGTGGTGATGTCCATGATGTGTGAGGGGGAGAAAGTAGTGCCTTAGTATTGGCATGTTCTGCAACAGTCTGGAGACAGACAAAAAAAAAAGTATAGTGAAGGGGTAAGAGACATTCTAAAATGAACCGTACTAACATCGCACCTCTCCTTCCTTCCTCAGGCTGGTGGCATGATGCTATCGTGGTGGTGGCAGGTGGTGGCGGTGGTGGTGTGGGCGGCGGCGGCGACGAGGGGGCACGACACCAAAGCAAGGGACTCCTCCGTCGTCAGCCAGCTCGAGCAGTCCCTCCTCTCTTCATTCGGCCTCAGACAGCGGCCGCGATCTGCCAAGAACGTGGTGGTGCCGCCCTACATGTTGGAGCTATTCCAGCGTCATCAGCAACAGCAGCAGCAGCAGCAGCAGCAGCAAAAAGACCAGGTCCAGGGCCAGAAAGAGGAGGATGTCCCTGCCACATACTCACCTAACACTTTCAGAAGTTTCATTCATAAAGGTAAGGTACAGTATTTACACTGTATGTGGCGTAGTTTGAGACTTGTTGTTCCGCATACCGGTACATATCCACATGAAAGTATGATATGCGTGTGAAAATACACATATGTCCCCACACGCATGCCATGTGCCCGTAGGTGGTTATGTGACTAAGATGTTCCTGCTTGTATTCACAGAGAGCGCGGCTGACCAGATATATCCAGCACACAAAATGCGTCTTCGTTTCAACGTAACTACAGTGCCAGTTAGTGAGGAATTGCGGTCGGCCGAGCTGCGGCTGACACACATGCAGCATCCTGCGGCTCCCCAAAAGCCGAAGAAGGAGACAGCGTCCAGCCCCAACACACTGCAGCCTGGCCGCAGGCGGAAGAGGAAGATGGGTGAGTCAGCACCGTACCTGCAGCGGGTGTTGGTGTATGACGTGCTGCGCCGCGCCACGCGGGTGTCCGAGCCTTTACTACGCCTGTTGGACACCCGCGTCATTGATGCACGACAGTCGGGCGTCCAGAGTCTGGATCTGACGGATGCAGTGCGCCGGTGGGTACGGAACCCCGCCACCAACCACGGTGTGCTGGTGGAGGTGGTGCCATTCACAAAGGCGACCAATCTGGACACCTCACACGTGCGACTACGGCGGTCCGTGGAGGAGCAAGAAAGCGGGCTGGACCACCAACCGCTGCTGGTGGTGCACACACACGACGGACAGGCGGCCAGGAAGCGTCGCTCAGTTGACAAACACAGGAAGACCCGCCAGTCCTGTCGCAGGCACAGTCTCCACGTGGACTTTCGTAAGGTTGGGTGGGATGACTGGATAGTGGCGCCAGCAGGCTATGACGCTTACTACTGCAAGGGTGACTGTCCCTTCCCCCTGCCAGACATGCTGAACGCCACCAACCACGCCGTGGTGCAGACCCTGGTCAACTCACGTTACCCTGAGCGAGTGCCAAAAGCCTGCTGTGTGCCCACAGAGCTCTCACCCATCTCCATGTTGTACATGGACGACGACGAGAGGTTCGTGTTGAAGAACCACCAAAACATGGTGGTGGAGGGGTGTGGTTGCCGGTGAGACCCCTTGCCCCAGCACAGGTGGTGGCCATGCCAGCAACCTGCCTCCCTAGTCCTTCGACCATTGTGATATTCTACCTACTTTAAGTTTGACCCGCTGGTGTGAGAGCCGGTGGTGGCAGTCCCAGTCCAGTCCCGTACAGCCCCGTCAGCAGCGCTGCTCCCTCCTCCCACCAGCGCTCGAGCCCTCTAAGTGTTCCTTGGCACTCGCGCCCCTTGAGTGCCTCTCACACTTGGATGCTTATTATCCCTGCACTTGAGGCGGGGTAAATCTGGTGGTGCAGTGGTGAGAGGCAGAGGGAGGGAACTGACCACGGGTGGGAGAGTGGTGGTGATAGTGGTACAGACGCAGTGGCTAAACGTGATGGCAGCGGTAACAGTACAGAGACAGTCAGTGTGTACAAGTGATGAACCTGTTGTTATGCGGTAACAGCGTGACTTACAGACACCAAGAAAGACAAATGAAAAGCCTCCAAAGTGTCAGTTAAGTCTTTTCTTGTAAGCTACTTTCTTTCCCCTAGACGAGGGCGTGGAGTGATAACCAAAGACCAGCGTGGAAGCTTAATAGATGAGGTGATGTACTGTACATAGACAGAAGTGTTTATATAGCGCAAAGGGGAAATAGGGAGAGAAGGTGGGAGGCAAAGGAGGTTTCCTTCCACACACGCACACACACATACCCTCTCTCTCTCTCACACACACACACACACACACACACACAC
>JAGKTI010037963.1:0-10802 GCA_018397915.1 Birgus latro | reverse complement strand
GGCAACTCAGTTAACAATGCCCTCAGCTGGACCTCTCATGTCAGATCACTTGCTAAAACCTTCTCAAAGAAACTTGAAGTACTGTACTGAGTCCGTAATTTCTTCACTGACGAGCAGTTAGCTATAATTTATAAGTGTAATGGGCTCTGTCAGCTTGAATATTGCTCACCCCTGTGGAATGGATGTGGAGAGGTTGCATTAAAACAAGAAGACAACATTCAGAACAAAGCTGTTGAAATTATTAATAACCCTGCTATTATAAATAAACTACCTCCCCTACAAGTAAGAAGGAATGTTGCCTCCCTTGCATTATTTTACAGATATTTTTATGGCAAATGCTCAGACGAAGTTGCATCCATTGTGCCACCTGTCCATGCCTTCCCTCGTGCTACACGGGCATCTGGTAGCGCTCATGACTGGAACGTCACGCAGCCATATTGCAGAACTTCTGCCTATCAGAATTCTTTCATTCCCCTAACTGCATCTCTCTGGAACTCGCTTTCTCAGAGTTGTTTCCCTCCAAACTTCAATCTACAGCTGTTCCAGTCCAACTGTTACAGATATTTGATGAATGGAGGACACCAGTCATCTGGTGTATGGATTATTATTATTTTTTAAATTAATTTGTTTTTCCTACCCTCTGTTCTGTTATTTTAAAAAAAAGTTATGTGATTGTTAAATTACGTAATTTTATTACATTTTGTATGCTAAATAATATAGAGTGTTACGTAGTGTACGGAAACTCTGGGGTATTTTGAGTGTCTCTGATTTGGTAACTGTAGGTGCTTGAGTAAACTAGAAGATTCGAGTGTAAGGCAAGGCCATATAAGGAAGTGGAAGAGCCTCGGGAGTCATTTTCGTTTCAGTCTTAGTTTCAGTGCAGTTCAGTGTTGGTTCAGTGTCAGCGTGGCCTAGTGAAGAGTGTATAGCTTCGGTACTTGTGAAAACAGTGAAGTGTAGTTGGCAAGCATTAAGTGTAAGTATCTGGTGAAGAAAAACCGAGAACTTGAGAAGCAAAGTGTTTATTTACCATGCCTGACCCGATCTTGTTGTTGCACACTGAAAGGTTGCCTCGAAGAAGAACAACTCACTGGGTAACGCCCTTCCTATACTGACCTACTGCTGTTGAGCCTGTGGCAGTGTTGGACAGAAACATAACAGCGGTGTCAGGAGTCGGATCGAAAAGTGCTACAGTGAGTCAAACCTTCAACATGGAGGCCGAAGAGGTACAGACAAGAGGCTAAGCTAGACAGGAGGAGGCATCTCTGGCTACAATTATGAAGTTTCGACAAGCACAAAGTGAACAACTACGAGTACAAATTAAAGGACAGAAAGAGCTCAAGAAAGAACTCAGTGAACAACTGCAAGCACAAAGTGAGCAACTTCAAGCACAAAGCGACGGACAGAAAGAACTCAGACAACAACTAGAAGCACAAAGTGAATAACAGAAGGAGCAGTATGAACGGCTTCAAGAGGTGTTACAGGAGCAACAGAAGGAGTTACAACTGAGGATGCAGGAACAGCTAGATGCTTTCAAGGGGGAAATGATGGAAGTACGTACAACAACAGTTGCAGAAGGAGGTACACGCTGACCTACAGCAACGAAAGTGTGAAGTAAGCAATAACGTGATGGAATGCAGACAGCATCTAGATGACCAGCTGATGATAATTCGCGAGAGAATTGAGGCTGTAGAGAATTCTTGCACTGCTGAGCCTGAGATTAATGAACAGGGAACATGTGAAAAAAAGGACAGAGTATTGCGAATCTTGACGAATCCCAAGCATCTAAAGGTAGCATTACAGAGTTGAATAATCAGAATGTAGGAGTTTAGAGTCCTGGACTTGATTATGATGCCCCAGTTTTTAGGCTCCAAGCCAGTGAAGTGCATGGCTAAAATGGGGGTCTAATTAAAAGGAAACCTCAGGAATCTGATGGCAGAGTATCTTGGGAAGCTTATCTTGCGAAGTTTGAGTTACTTGCTGATCAGAATGGTTGGGATTATAACTAGAAGGCAATGCAGCTTATTAATAGCCTTAAGAGTGATGCAATGGAGATTCTTGGGCAGATGTCAGTGGAGGAGAGGGACACTTATCAGTCCCTGGTAGAAGTGCTGGAATGCATGTATGGGACCATGTACCAGACTGAGGTTTACAAGGCAAGATTCTGGACCTGTGTACGGGCTCGAGGCGGATTCCTCCAGCAGCATGCACATGACCTGGAGAGTATGGCACACAAGGTATACCCTAGAGCAACACCTAACATGTTGGCTATTCTTCTGAGGGACCAGTTCATCGATGCTTTTGATAATGCAGAGTTGAAAGTACAAGTGAAGAAGGCACAGCCCAGAAGCATGCAGGAAACACTCGCCAGGGCTCTGGAATTTGAGTACTACATCAGGTCCAATACGTCCACTTTTCAGGCGGGTCGTAGTGCAGGATTCAAGGCAAGAAAGGGACAGATAATTATGTGACGTGGGGAAATTTGATGAAGTTGCTGGTATTGTGAGAAACCATAACATCGGAAAGTGGACTGGTACAAATGGAAGAAAGAACAGGAGAAGATCAGAGGAGGTTGTGGTTCTACGAGAAGCCTGGACACAAGAAGGTGGATTGTTACAAATAGAAGACGGAACAAGAACGGAACAGTGTAAGGAAACCAACGATTGTAACAAACGGGTGCTGGACATGTGGTGAGGTAGGACACTTCATCTGTGAGTATCCAAATGAGAAGGACGGCAAGAAGAAGGCTGCAGAAGATGAGAAGGATGGGGGTAAATTAGAAAGGCTTGTGACAAGGGGCAACAACAAGCCAGTTTTTTCCAAGAAGCCCCACCACTGAGGAAATGTAGAGTACCTTGACTGATAGTGTGCAAGAAGACGGAAGAAAAAACAGCAAGCAATGTACATGAAAGAAGATCGAAGTAAGAAATGTAGCTGTACTGCAGTGACAGAGCCAGCGTCAGATGGAGAAGAACTGAAGAGGATGCAGATGGAGGATGCAGATTTACAACTAGTGCTTGAATGCCTGTAATGGAGTACAGCGTGACCATCTTGGCAAAAGATTTCCATGTTCAGCCCTGCGACTAAGAGCTACTGGAGTCAATGCGACCTTCTTCTTTTGAGCAACAGACTCTTGGAGCATCAGTGGGAGACACCAGATGGCCTCAGCAAGTATGCAACTGGTGGTTCCGAAGAAAATAATCAGATCACAAGTGGGCACCTGGAAGTGAAGAAATCTCAAAGTCTTGAGCTTCTACTGGACTGGCATGTGGCAGGATGTTGAAGAGTGGTGTCGGGCCTATGATGTATGCTGTGCCAAGAAGGGACCCAAGAAACATGGTTGTTCCCCTCTTCAGCTGTACCAAGTGGGTGCACCGATGGAAAGAGTCACGGTGGATATTGCTGGACCTCTGCCACTCACTGAAAGAGGAAACCAGTATATATGTGTCGCCATGGACTACTTCACAAAGTGGCAAGAAGTCTATGCCATCCTCGATCAAGAGGCTGCGACTGTTGCTCAGGTGTTGTTTGACCAGTTCCTCTGTTGTTTTGGGATGCCACAAGAGCTACATTCTGACCGTGATCGAAACTTCGAGTTTGCTGTGTTCCGTGAATGCTGCAAGCTACTGGGGTTCAAGAAGTCCAGGACGACACCACTAAGGCCAAAGTCAAATGGGATGGTGGAGAAATTCAGCTGGACCCTGGGACAAGAACTGGCCAATACTGTGTAGAGGGACAAACAGAATGGGACCAGAAATTACCTGCGTTGCTGATGGCATATCAGTCTGCATGCCACGAATCTACAACCTACACCCTTGCAAAACTGATCTTGGGCCACGAATTACGATTGCCAGCTGATCTGTTAATGGGAAGACCACCTGGTGAAGAGCTCCCTAGAGACACCTCCAGCTATGCGAAGCATACTCGGGAAAGACTGGCTGAGGTACATCACCAAGTTCGAGGAGCCCTTAAGTTTTCAGGAGAAGTGATGAAGCACAAGTATGATGCCAAAGCAAGTGAGGTGAGCTTCAAGGATGGTGACAGAGTTTGGCCTCAGCGGAAGAAGGGACAGTCACCGAAGCTGCAGAACCCATGGGATGGGCCCTAGACTGTGATGGACCGCCTGTTGGACGTAATGTACCGGATTCGGGGAGGCAGTAAGTGTCGCCCAAAGGTGGTACACGTAAACTGTCTGTGGCAATACCATGGGCCAGGACAATACAGCTGGGGTGTCTCCAAGGAATCGTGCTCACTCACAGCAGATGATGTTAACCCGCCGAGTCCCACCGACGTACGATGCATGTCACTACTTTTTTCCACGGATGTTCCCACCAACGTGCATCGTATGTCAGTCAGTTGCAAGGCCCATTGTTTGCACATTTTTCAAGATTCGTGGGTGATTTTTGGTAGGCATATGTGGGAGACCTTCCTCTACCTGCTTTCTAGCGGGGATACTGCCTGGCCTCACCTGACCCCCTCTCCCCCCCTCCCCCTCACACTCGGCAATTCACCTGTTTAGCAGTAACCTGGCCAGTAAAGATATGTTGCCCCACGGTCTCTTCAATGACGAAATTCATGGTGAAAGTGATTTCTGAAGTGAAGGACAAAGAAACAAAGAAGCTGGAGGGAGAAACAAACAGAAGTGATGAGGTGGTAATGTCGTAAAGGAAGGGGCCATATGCTGGGGTTCTGGGTGAGTGAACAATGCTTTTATCACCTATATTATTGTGTGAAAACCAATATAGACTGGTACTACACATAAATTCGTACCAAATAAATAAACAAATACGTAATTTAAAGTGGCTTGAATTAGTTAACCCTTCCATAGTTCGTTTTTTTTTTAGCCAGGTACCCTGAGAAAGAAGGAAAACGTAAGGGTGACTGACACCTGTAATAAGCTCAGGAGGGCGATTTCTCTATAAATTTTCGATGTTTCTCACCAAAAGCGGAGGTTTGAGTCTTTTTTTTTTTTTTTTTGAAAATCGGCCGGGTTCTGAGGTTGTGTTGCATAAAAAATCGGTCGGGACTGGATGGGTTAAGGTGGACCATGGAGCTGAAGCACAAGAAGATTGTGAGTTTCCTGAGGGAAGAAGTGAATCAGGAAGAGGACTGTGTGGAGAAGCAAGGCAGTTGTCGCAAGCGGCATAGAAGACCCAATAAGTAGAAGGTTTATTTTGTGTATAATTAGATGTATCCTTAAGATTAATGATTATGTTTGTAAGTACTTTGTAGTTTTGTCGGTTGAGAAGTGGGATTTGTAGATAGGAAGTACTGGAAGGTTCTCAGTACTTTTCGTATTTTTTTTTCATTTACGAGTTAGAATTGCCAGTTAGCCTGGTATTTGTCAGCGGAGGTATTTTGTAAAGTCATGTATTAAATTTTATGGTCTTTTTCTCTATAATGTTTTATTTATCAGACTGTTAAATTATGTAATTTTATTTCAGTTTGTGTGCTAAATAATTTAGGGTGTTACGTAGCGTAAGAAATCTCTGGAGTATTTTGAGTGTCTCTTGATTTGATAACTGTACATGCTAACTTAGAGTAAACTAGAAGATTCGAGTGTAATGCAAGGCCATATAAGGAGATGGAAGAGCCTCGGGAATTAGTACCGTTTTAGCTTTAGTCTCAGTGCAGTTCAGTGTTGGTTCAGTGACAGTGCGCCCTAGTGAAGAGTGTATAGCTCCAGTGCTTGTGAAAACAGTGAAATGTAGTTGGTAAGCATTAAGTGAAAATATTTGGTGAATAAAGACAAGAAGTTGAAAAGCCACTGTTTATTTACCACGCCTGAGACGGTCTTGTTGTTGCACACTGAAAGGCTGCCTCTAGGAAGAACAACTCGCTGGGTAATGTCTTTCCTATACTGAACTACTGCTGTTGGAGCCTGTGGGCTGTGGTGGTGTGGGACGGCGACGTAAGGGTAATTTGTACATAAAACCCAGATACTGACGTAGCCCTACCACTGCGGGTCCATACTTTTTAGCTCGATTATGAAATATGACTAGTGGTGATGTATTTTATGTTATTTTTTCTCATCAGCTTATTATATAACAGATGGTTTGTACTGTGATGATATTATAATACGCCCATATGTATTTACCTAACTAGTCCTCAAGTTTGTAAATGACTGATGCTTTCATACCATTTTTTAAGAAACATGCAAATACAATAACCACTTTAGGTCAGTAATTATACTGCAGGTACTGCTCCCCTGAACTATCTACTTGCGTCCCTTCACCAACACGGCTGGTGCGAAGCACCCGTCTAGCAGTAAACTCTCATCCCTTGTCTGTCCAACTTTCTGATGCAAGAGTTAACTGTTACTCCCAGTCCTTCATGTATGTAACAGGTCAACTATGGGACTGTCTTCCTCAGTCTGTATTTCTTATTGCTTATGACCAGTTTTTCAAATGCAGTGTGCCCAGGGATCTAGAAATGAACGGATCTTGAATTTGGCTCTCAGTTATCTTTTTATTTTTTCTTGGAGGGAACACTTGTGTGGGCTTATGGTCTTTGGCTCCTTCTGTATATATGGTACTCTGTACCAAAACATTATATATGGTACTTTGTTTTTAGGGGAGCTCTACATTGAGTGGCAAGCCAGATGAGTTCCTATAAACCAGAAAAGATTTTACAACACTGGGTGGTAACCTTAAAACCAATCAACAGGCGTTCCCTACGTGATAACAAGTGGGTTGGTGAAGGGTTATTGCCCATCCCCGCAAAACAATTAACTATAAATACGAACAAGAAGCCTTGGACCATGACTGACCCACAGGTGACGACGAAGGACCGAACAAAGGACATGGTTTAGATTGGGACATTGAATGTAAAGGGTGCAAATGATGAGGTGAAAGAGAGAGATATTGTCCAGGTGCTTGAGGGTGCAAAAGTGGATGTACATGGATTAACTGAAGCTAAATGGAAAGGTGAGAGTGTGAGAGAATGGGAGTATGGACGGGGTATATGCGTAGAGTAGGTGAGAATGAGAGGGCAAAAGGAGTGTGTATTGTTGTGAGTAACGGATGGAAGGAAAATATGAGAAAGTATGGATCTTTTGGCTCAAGGATTGTGTGGGTAAGATTGAAAGGTGGACTACAAATGTGGGCAATTGTGTGTGTATGCGTCAGTGCAAGATCGTGCAAGCAGAGTGAAAGAAGAGTTCTGAACAAATGTGGAAGCGTGCATGGAAAAGTTTGAAAGGAATGAGTGTTTATGACTGGAGAAAGAATGGAAAAGTAGTGAATGTGAAGGTGGATGGAGTAGTCGGTGAGTGGAGTGTGCCTGCAGAGATGGATGAGAATGGCGGTGGTTTAGCGGACATTTGTGCCGGGAGGGGGTTGGTGATAGCTAATACCCTCTTCAGACACAAAATGATCCATAGGTATACGTGGCGAGTGATGAGAAGGGTGGGTGATGAACTGCATGAATGGAAGGCGATGACTGATTATGTGTGTGTGGATGATAGGATGACAAGGTGTGTAATGGATGCAAGAGCATATAGAGGTTTGGTGAGTGGACTTTCTGACCACCACTTGGTGGTGGTGGTGAGTATCAAAGTCTAAATGAAATGAAGAAGTAGAAGAAGGGAGGAGAGGAGGAAGTAGTTCACACCAGGAGGGTGGAAAGGTTAGAAGAGGATGGAAAAAAGGCAGGATATAAGAGAGAAGTGGAAGAGCGATTGGGAAAATGTGGATTGGAGCAGATGGGGGGCGTGGAAGATGTGTGCAAGATATTCACAGATGAAATCTGTGCAGCATGTGAGGTGGTGTGTGGGGTGATGAGAAAATGAAAGGGGGTGCAAGGAAGAGCAAGGTGGAAGGAAGAGGTGAGACAGGCTGTGGCAGAAAAGAAGAAAGCATATAGTGAGTGGATGAAAAACAGGGACGTGGAATAAGTTGAGAGGCGGAAAAGAGAGTTATATGTAGAGAGGACGAGTGAGGTGAAAAGATTAGTAAGAGAGAGTAAGATGAGAGTGGATGAGGAATTTGGAAGGAATTTGAGCATAAAGTGGGGGGAATGTAAGAAAATGTTCTGGAAAGAGGTAAAGGGAGTTAGACAGGGTGTCAAAGAAGTTAGTTGGAAAATGAAAGATAAAAATGGTAGATTACTAGTGGAGAAGGGAAAAAAGGTGTGCAGATGGAGAGAACACTTTAAGGAATTTTTGAACATAGAGAATGAAAGTAATGCGAGTATCAGTGGCTGGGGAATGGCAGGGAGAAGGAGGGTTGTGAGAAGAGAGGAAGAAATCAGTAGGATGAAAGTTGTGGAAGCAAAGAAGAAAGTCAAAATGTGGAAAGCCCCAGAAATTGATGGAGTGTGTGGTGAAATGCTAAAGCATGTGGGAGAAATAGTAGTAGAATGGATGTGGAATATGTGCAGATTGGCCTCGGAGGAAGGTAGAGTCCCAAAGGATTGGAAGTCAGGTATAATAATTCCCCTGTACAAAGGAAAACGGGAAAAAGAAGTGTGTGCTAATCATTGGGGCATTTATCTACTCAGTGTAGTAGGAAAAATATATTGTAGTATACTTATTGACAGAGTTGGGAAAAAAACAGACGAATTAGTTGGAGAAGAACAGGGAGATTTTAGGAGGAAAAGAGGTATAGATCAGATATTCATTCTTAGATCTTTATTAGAAAAGTTTCTAGGGAAGAGAAAGAAGTTGTATGCAGCCTTCATTGATTTAGAGAAAGCATATGACAGGGTGGATAGACAAAGATTGTGGAAAGTATTAAGAATACAGTATATGGAGTAGATGGGAAGTTGTTGAATGCCGTGAAGAGTATGTATGAGGGTGCTAAGGCTGCAGTGCGTATGGATAGTGAACTGAGTGAATTCTGTTTGAAGGTTGGATTGAAACAGGGATGTGTCATGTCTCTATGGTTGTTCAATCTGTATATGGATGGGTTATATGTCACGAAATTTCTACAGTGTAAAATCACATTAAGTTAAATCGTGACATCTAGTGATTTTGTGGAGGAGCAAATTATTGTATGTATGATAATTTTAAGTTGTTGGGTTTCGCTCCGGGCCCGTTGCGCATGTGCGCGCACCTCCCACACTCGTCGCGCCGCTGATTCAAATGGGAGCTCAGTCTGCCTGTAGACACGAAGCAACGCAGGGCGCCTTTCTAGGCTCAGTGCTTTCTTAGCGTTTTCAGATTTCAGCTGGTATTGGCGTGTCTTCTGCAGCTTCCACCCACTTTGGTGATCGTCACAGCAGCTCTGGTTCATCCATACCAATCAGTATTTTCTGGTTTTTCCTAGGCTTAAGCTTTTTGAAATATTTAGCCGTTATCTGAGTGTCTGAGTGAGTGAGTGTATTCCTTCATTTGATTTGAATTTCATGTAACGTAAATTCATTTGTTTGTAATTAATAAATTTACAGTTCGTTTTCTTGAGCTTTGTTAAAGTATAACAGCCGTGTTTAATTTTCCCACTTATTTAATACAGTTTGCTACTCCATGTTAGCGCAACTTTTGAATTAAATCACGGCTGGTACTTAGGCCAGCTTTGGCATCACTCCTTAAATCCGTTGTGCTAGCTAGGAGTTTGGCTCAGCCAAGAGCCTGTTATCTTTATTATTATCATTTTTTTTTATTGTTGGGGGGGAGAAGAAACTTTCTCGTAGGCCAACGGTACAATATTGCAGCCCAGTGGAGCGTCTAGTCTCTGCTGCGTACCGTTGAGAAAGTCTATAATTCTCGACTCCAGAGAATTGGCGAAGTGACATAGCACACTTAGCTATACATTGTATACAAATTATACAATATTTCATTATTTCTTGGAAATACTTAAATTTCCCCTGACATCTGGCGTCACGCCAGAGAAAACTCTAATTTTCCCCTGACATCTGGCGACCTCACCAGGATAAACTCCTAGCCAAAAATTTATTACTGAATCACTCACTCACACTTAGTCTCAGTTGTCACTCAGTCTCAAAAACCAAGCATGATGGAGCACAGTACATTCGTGCAAGAAGCAAAAGATATGGGGCTCACTAACCCCCAGGAAATACGAGATTATGTCCTATCGCGCTTCAATCACGAGCAAGAACGTGAAAATGCCGCCCGTGAAGAGTGGAAAATTGAACGTGAGGAACGGCAGAGAGAGAGGGAGGAACAGCAGAAAGAAATTGAACACGAGGAATGGCAGAAAGAACGCGAGCGGGAGGAGCGCGAGTGGCAACGTGAACACGAGCGCCAACTACGTGAACAGGAGCGTGTTGAACGCGAGGCACGTGAAGAATGTGAACGTGAGGAGAGAGAGAGAGAACGTGAACACGAGTTGGAAGTCCTAAAGCTAAAGCGAGACTCCTTGGCTTCAGGCACACCGGGTGCAGCCAATCCAAACTCCCCTACTGCTCTCCCAGCACCTTTTCTAGCAACTCCACGTCTCAAGCTTCCCTCTTACAAAGAAGGCGAGCGAATCGAGCCATTTATAGCTCGTTTCGAAGACATGGCAAACCTGTACAAACTGGATGAGGCAGCTAAACGGCTTCAGTTCCTTAGCCTGTTTGAGGGCCCCGCCCTCGACATTCTCCACAGAATTCGTGGAGATAATCTCACGTATGAGATGATGAAGTCCGCACTCATCAAAGCGTACGGTCTTACTGTTGATCATGCTAGAAGTCAGTTCATGAGGGCGCGTCTCCAGGAAAAGGAGACAGCCGCTCAGTTCCTCGACCGTCTCACGGCATATTTGGGCGAGTGGATGGAGAAGGATGAGACTCCCAGCACACGTGAGGGAATGATTGACCTTGTGCTGCGCACACAGCTGGAAAAGTCGTGGCCTGCTGAGCTT
>JAGKTI010037962.1:0-10802 GCA_018397915.1 Birgus latro | reverse complement strand
CATACTGTATCACTGACAAAAGTTTGGTCGAAATCTGTCAAGGGGTTCAGTTCATATCGTGCCCACAAGAATAAACTAAGTCGACCCCATATGACCTTGACCTTCGATTCCTTGACCTAGATGACCTAACCTGTTCAACATCTCATACAACACCAATAACAAAAGATTGGTGGAAATCCGTAGAGGTTAAGCAAACATCGCGCCCTGAAAAGTGTTACGGACGCACGCACGGTCGGACAGAGCAGTCATTAATGCCTCCTCCACCACAAGAGGGTGCAGGTATACAGCAGCGAGTATGCATCCCGATATAAAAGCCACATGATCGCTGTGGTGGTATATGAGAAGGGGTTATGTTCCAAAATACACTCAGCAGAAGTAGTAACACTAGCAGTAGCCTAGTAGTTAGCGGATGGCAGCCCATTCTACATGCACTACCATATCAAAGTAATATCTGCCCTCCTTTCCCTAATTTGTATCCTTTATAGGTCGTGAAGGGGAGAATAACCCCCTTAAAAATGTGAAAATTTTTAAAATGCAGAAGACACGAGCAACAACACCTAAGCTGAGAAGTTTCGCTGAAATCCATATGCCCACTCTCCCCTATTTTATTGTTTTTATTTTGGGAGGGGGCTGACCCCCTAAAGAATTATTGGGAGTCACACTTACCAAATATCGAATAACGGAAGAGTCCACTGCACATGTACTAAGATAACAAAGCCATATCTGCCCTCCTTTCACTATTTCTGAGAATCCTTAATTTGGTCAGGGGAGGCTGACGCCCCTAAAAATCATTGCTGAGAAACTGTACATAGTGAAAGGCCTTCAGAGTAACCAGACGAACTCATCTGGGAAGTGTCATTCAGATCCATCAAAATAGCCTTGGAGGAGTTAAGGTACACACACACACACACACACACACACATACAGGCTGAATCTCTCGCAACGGTATAGGGCGAGCTGCCGCAAATGATACCATCCTGCTTTAGGGAACAGATAAAAACAAACACTGGCAGGGGTGGCGGGGGCACTAACTCCACCTACAATCCAGCCATCCATTGTTTACGACTAACGAGTGTTGTTAATTCTGGCATCAGCGGCAGTGCCCGGCCTCATCCCAGTCCACACACCATCACCAACAACAACACAATGGCGGAAATCCAAGTGTATGCGGAATTCCCCTCCCTCTTAATGCCTTTTTAATGTGCCTCTTTCCAGTGATGTTGCCAGATAACAATGTCCTCTATCATCCCCCGCACATTACCTCGCACCCAAAACAAATGTGCCACTCTCACTCGCATGCAAATTACCTGTCAGGCAGAGCAGAGGAAAATATTTGGACTCGAGCATTTCTTTTTTTCTTTTCACAAGGCAATTTGTATATCGTGCCCAGATCCGGTTTCAATGATGACAATATCCTATTCACTTTACGTCTAAAAATGCAATCTCACCATCTTGTATGCTTATAACAACTGATTGACACTATAATATGGTGCTGGTCACGAAGAAGTGCTTTGGAAATAAAGAGCCACAGTATGGTCTAATTCTTCCACTCAATTACAAAGGGACAAAGCTTTCAGAAAAGTTAAGATAAACGAACAACAGTCACAAAGAAGTGTTAATGAAAAGATATAGAGTTGCACTATTGTCTTCTCCTCCCACTGAATCACTGGGAATGGCCAGCAAAAGGACGAAACTCTCCACCAAGTTAAAGTGAACGAACTACAGGAAGCACCACGAGCATCAAAGACCAAGTTTGATGATTTTTACTCAAGCCCTCAGATGCCAGGAAGAGTAGGCTATGTATCAGAAATCCTAACTTTTGTTTTTTTTTTTGACAAAGAAGCCTCCATATCATTTAACTAATATCACAAATCACCCCCGCCCCCTTTTTTTTTTCTTTTGCCTTACTAGTAATTCTAAATTGACTGAAGTGATTGGTACCTGATGTGGAAATAATTTGATTAGCGAGAGATGGTAGGGAAAGTCGACGAGAAGACAGCATGACCCCTGGGCGTTTCAACAGCTAGAGCACCACGGAACATTCCGGCGCTTTCGAGAGCGAAAGTGTGGGAGGTGAGGGTTGTGCGGCCTCCGCCGCGGTTGGGACTATTTGGTGAGGTGGGTCTCTCTGGCGACATCTGACAACTGTAAATGGTTTAGATCATAGCTGTGTTAAAATAAGAGATTCAAATACCAGGGTGTTATGCTGTGTAATTTGGGAGAGTGAACGGATTTTGAGTACTAACACGTCATAAATGAGGAGATTTGTTAAATACCCTCTTAATTTCAATAAAGTAATAATTTTTCTCTTAATGAAAGTAAAGGCTATGCGGATCTAAAAAGTACATGTTAAGGGTATGTTTTCAGTTATTCCCGCGAAAATCATACTTCCATGAAGTACCTCCTCGCCTTCGCACAATCATCATATCTTCTAAAGTCATCTTGTACCATCGCAGTCTTGCACTGCAAGGTCCATTTCGTACTCAAAATCGGTGGATATTACAGGAGGAAGCAGCTGTAGGGAAGGCAGGATTTGTTATGATTCTTCATTAAAGCTTACTTGGTGGTTAAATATTTCTAAAGTATTTCGACAATAAGCATTTACAGTTATATTTTGCTGACAAATATTCATGTAACATTAATATTGCCGTCAATAACGCTCAGATATACATAACTGCTAAGTATTCTAAAAGAAGCATACCTAGAGTAAATGCGAATTCGCTCTCCAAGTATTTGGTGGTTTCACTGCTACCCCCACTACCCCTGGACCGATCTGGGGCGTTAAAACCTGATGAAACGCATCCCTGTTCTATCGTTCCCCATCCCACTATGCCCTTTTCACTCCCATTCCCATCCCATTCTCTCAGTTTCGAATCCACGCCGTCCCCCCCTTCCAGTCATAACTCTGAACAACTCTCTGTCCCCCTCCCTCGCAAATCCTCTCTCACTCTGACCCGAAACTCTCCCTATCCCATCGCTCCATTTTGTGCTCTGTTGTAGTTCAGTTTAGGCTTACTTTTAAAACCTTTACGACCATTTCTTTGTTTTTATTTTACTTTGGCTACAATTAGACGGTCTTTTCCAGTCTTAGAAATTTGTCTGGCAGTGAAATGATTTAAAACTGTGACTACTTTTCCCTTAAAGTGCCATGATGTCTTGTGTATATACCTTTCACTGCCACAGACGATTTTATTCAGCCCAAAGGTTTCATCAATCTCCACTGACCCCTTATAAAACGATATTGGCTTTTCATATGCGGGGGGACATTTCAAGGACCCAAACCGTCAGTCAGAAACACCCTAAAGATTTTCAAGCGCAAGGTGCCTCACTGGTGAAGTTCCAGATGGTGCTCCGAGGTATCCATCTTGATTTCTCTTTATTTTTTTTAGTATTTCTACAGCCAGATGAGTTTACTCAGCTTACAAGAGAACCCATGTAGACAGGGGGTTAATAAAGACTCCATCTAATCCCTCCATCTCGAAGGGTCTCCCCTGGTGGTGGTGGTGGTGGTGGTGGTGGTGGTGGTGGTGGTGGTGAGAGACTGACTGGGAAGTGTGCACCACTGACTAGGAGAGAAGGACACGGAGAGCGAGGACGAGGTGGAGAGATGAGATAAAAACTGGGTATTTTTTAGTCCTCGATATCTGATTTATGAGCAGAAGAAAACAATGTTCAGATGCAGCCAGAATATAATGAAAAACACCTTAACGTACTGAATGGGTATGCTATTTATATCTTTCTGACACCGAAAAAATGCACATCGGCACAAATAACAGAAGTTAATAATATCTCTCAGTCGGGGTCTTCCGCTCTTGTTCATTTCCTACGCATACGCTGCAAATTCCTGTTCGATCCCTTCCAAATTCTCGGGCCCAGTCACACACACTAATTGTCTAGACGTCTCAGTACACAAACCAATAAATCGGGCTCACCAATTAGTGTCACACCCTCGTGTTATGCATCCCAACACATGGGTAAATACTGTAAGCTTACCCATGCACAGACTTTACAACCTGCAAACGTACTGGCTAAAAACAACAACAGAACCTAACCACGTACCACACACCACCCACGTCAAACAACTCAGCCTACCCAACACAACCTTACCTAACAGTCTAACTCAACACATCCTAATCTAACTCAACAACCTAACCTAATTCAACACAGCCTAACAACGAATCCTATCACAACCTAACCTAACTTACCACATCCAACCCTAACACAACACATCCTAACCAAATACAACAATCCAACTCAACACAACCTAGCCCAACACAGCCTAACCTAACACAACAAATCCTAACCCAACACAGCCTAACTCAACACAACAAACCCTAACTCAGCACAACACAATACAGCACTGCCTCACTCAACACAACACAACCTAACTTAACCACACCTCTCACAACCCAATCTAACTTAACCTAAACTAAGCTAACCTAAGTGGCAAAATCTACCTAGACAAATTACTGAGACACCATGACATCAGAACCTTTCCATGTACGGAACTGCCTTAACAGCTTACACATGAGCGTAACACATGGTCTCTCCCCACTGGCTGATAATACACATTATCCATACAATATCCATACACTATTCAGCCGTAACCAGTACACTAACTATGCAACTTATCTACGTGCCATACCGTCAATACAACCCAACAAAATACACAGCCCCTCACACCTCACATCATACAACACAACCTACTAACATTATCTAATCTAACCGAACTCTACCTAACCGAACGAAACATAATCCAATCAACACAACCTAACCCAAGTACCCTGACCTAACCAAGGGCAGTCTGCAGAACCTACCCACAAGCTATATTCTTTTAATTAAACCTTGCCTAAAACTGCAACTCCCCATCATGAATGCTCAGTTGTAACAACATAATAATAATCGAATATGGCGCTGGTCACGAAGAAGTGCTACGGAAAGGATGTTGAACAGCAGCACCCTCTTCTAGTGCCAATAAGCTACGCGAAGTCATGCAAAGGTACGAAAATCTGGGCCAAGTTAAGGTGAACAGAGCATAGCCACCCAGACAATACGACTACCCAGCACGGAGACAAAGGGTTCTAAATCAGCACCGTAGTCCACACCCAGCGTCCCACAGCACTCACATCAAACAGCACAACAGAGGCGGAGGCAGAACAGTTGAAGCTGCCGAAATTGCATACTGGTGGACGGCCATTCCGGGACCCAACTTGGCAGCGTAGCGTTAATTTGTTGCAAGGAAAGTTGGGAGGGGGGGGGCGCACGACACTGCCTTTACGGCCATGACGTGTTATATTCCATTCTTGCTACCGGAAGACGATTTTATTAAGCTTAGGAACAAAAGACTGAGAACACTAAGTCTTTACTTCCATGGCATTTGTTTTATTTATAGATGGTTGTATTCAGCTTAGGGAAAATTACTAGACGTGTTAATTTATTCAGGCTACCGACAGACGATTTTATTGAGCTTATTAAATATTCAGGGAGGAATCCAAGACGCTATGCTTATTCTGTCATGATGCCTGCTTTACCCTCCTCTTGCTGCCAACAGATTTTACTCAGCTTACGAAACTCTACTGTTTTTAGTCTGACTTGACCCAGATTTCCATCCTTTCGCAGCATATTTCACGCAGCTCAGCGGCAGTAACAGACACTACTGCGGCTCGGCATCCTTTTCACGGCACTTCTCTGTGACTAGCACCATATTCTAGTGTTAATCTGTTGTTCCAACTCAGTGTTCAAGATGGAAAGATGGTAATTTTAGGACAACTTAGAGTAAAGAGTCTCGTACGACAAGACACTAACGTCATTATTATGACGACGTCTGTGTTGGTTTATTCCTGCTACCGAAGAACGATTAGGAGCATAGAAAATACCCATATGTTTTTTACGGGACCAATGAACGTTAAATCTACCCTCTCCAGTTGGAAATCTCCCTGCTAAGCTGAGTAAAATGTTCTGCATATTGCAAGGCTAGCAAAGACATAATCGTGCTGGCGTTAATCCTTTCACTACGAGCTAGAAGGGTGATCTAGACTTGCAATTTGATAAGTAACTTGTGGTGGTGTGGGGGTTAAAATGCGCTAATCGTAGTGATGACCATGGACAAGTTCGATCAAAATGACCACAATACCTACCCTCGAAGCTCTATGGTACAACTCGAAGCTCTACGGTACAACTCGAAGCTCTACGGTACAACTCGAGGAGGGTAAATTGGGATTGGCTGTTACGATTTACAGGTTCAAGCTAAGGTGAAATATCCAATCATATGTCCCCTTTTGAACAAGATTCCTGTTTGTGTTCCATTATTAACCAACTCCTGGTCGGCACAACTCTAGCAATCAATTACAGCTAACACCAGATGATTCCTTTTAGCCAAGGGTGAGCCAAGGAAGCCGGAGTGTTGATACTGTCACCACTAATCTTCTCATTGTATAACTCTTAGCAAAACAATTTTATTCAGCTAGATGTGAATCATACACTTCTAGTTGTTAATGCTGTCGTCATTAGTTTTCTCAAGGCCAGGTTAACTATATTTCACTTCAGCTGACACCAGTTTATTTCAGTTAATGGCGTGACTAAAGCACAAGTGTTGTAACATCAAAAGACCGATTGCTAGAGCTATTCACACTCAAGGTAAATAAAAACTTTATACCTTGCTCACAGCAACCGAAGTTAAATAGAAATTATATACCTTCTTTACAGCCACCGAAAGCCAAATTAAATAGCAAATTATGCGAGTGTGAGATATATTAAAAAAAAAAAAAACATCAGATTCTCGTAGTCTGTCCGTGTGTAATTTTCGTGATTCACAAACTCAACCACCATCACTACCACCACCATCAATCAAGTAACACCGCCAGTCAGTATTACAAGTCAACTACACAGATCACCATTAGTCAACCAGACCCAAAAACCACGGCCATCATTACCCACAACCACGACTACCATCCACTACAATCCACTTCTCCTTCATACTACTACTACTACTACTACTGCTGCTGCTACGAATACTATCTATCTATCTATATACCTAGGCTGCTTCCCCCAAGAAAAGGGAGGTAGCCGAGACAGGTCAACACACTACCAATTAACTCATCCACACATACACATTCATTCGCATCTTAGCCCTAAAGGGGAGAAGGGACAGATCCTCACCGCATCACACCGCAAGAGGGTCAACTACGCAGTGCAGTCAGTGACATCCGCAGCAGGGCCCGACAGCAAAGCTGGTTTACCCCTGCCACATCATAATGGATCCAGCCCCTTACCTGCACCTGACCTGATCAGCTGATCAGACAAAACGCAGGAGAATATCCCCTAAGGGCTGCGTCATCATTTATTTATTTACTACTACGAATACTACAACTAATAATCACTTACCACCACCACCACCACCACCACACAATACATTCACGGTGATAAAGACGAAGGGTACAATGGTTACCGTGTGTGTATGTGATGTGTGTGTGTGTTAACCCAAACCAACTGCATTCCCCATGCTGGCGGGAATATGCAAAGGGAAGTATAATACCCAAACCAACTGCATTCCCCATGCTGACGGGAATACGCAAAGGGAAATATAATACCGTTAGACCCAGAGATGTAATATTCAGAGGTGGCCGCAAGTAATGGAAAGTGCGGGCCACAACTATCCCCTCTTCACCCATACTGGCTAGGTACGTATCGGAAGAGGGAGTGTGTAATACTCTTAAATCCATTCCTGTAATATTCGAGAAGATAGCTGGAGTATTAGTGTTTGTGTAGTGTATTGCTACACAAACTCTCTCTCTCTCTGGCAGTTCTATTAAGCCTGACACACAGATGACCGCCCTAATCTCCAATACAGGCCAGTCCACACCAACCAAACTATCGCATCCCGTTTTTATCACACCAATCCACCGACTTGATAATGTAAAATTCCTATTACCTGTTAACACTCTCACGGCTGGGATAACTCTAGCACTCTAATATAGCTATATCTAAATTTTTTTTTTATTCGATACATTTTCACCACGTAAGATAGATCAGTTTAGAGACAGCAAGAATTAAGCGTAAAGAAAGTGTGTTGTGGGGACATCTTAGTTAGCGCTAACAATGTTCAACTTAAAACATTCATTCATTTCTTACTCCCACTGCCACATCCAAGCCCGCATCAGCAGACTGAACCGTCTCACGAACACATAACATCAGGCGAGGTTCTAGTACACAGCTATTTATGGACCACCTGTAACTTGGCCCAGATTTTCGTCCTTTGTGGCTCAGTGGCAGAAAAAGACTACTGCAACCCTACGTCCTCTCCATAGCACTTCTTCTTGACTAGCATCTTATTCTATTGTTGATCTATTGTTACAACCCTTGGGTTAAGTTAGAGTAAAATGAGTAGAGGATAACGCTCATTTATTAGATGTTTCCTACCAACAGACGAAATTACTTAACCTGAAACATCTGTAGTTCATTCACGTTAACTTGACCCAAATTTCGCCTTTTTGCTGTTTACTGCACCTAGCTCAGTGGCAGAAAATAACAACACAACGACTACACATCCTACCCATAGCACTTCTTCGTGACTAGGATCATATTTTGGCGTTAATCCACTGCTACAGCTCAGTATTCAAGATGGTGAAATGAAATTTTTTTGGCCAAGTTAAAGTGAGTTGAGTATAAGAAGTCTATCTATCTATCTACTGCCGGACGCCTCAATCCCGCAAGGGGTGGCCACAAACAAATCGTTTCCATGTCGCCCAGTCCCCCGCCATTTCATTGCCCTGCTCCCAGCTCACACACCCCTCTCTCATATACCTCTCCACTCCATCCCTCCATCTCATCCTCGGCCTCCCCGTCCCTCTCTCCCCTTCCACCTCACATACACTCTCCTCGCCAGTCTCTCACTCTTCATCCTCTCCACATGGCCAAACCATCTCAATGTGTTTCTCCTAACGCTTATAAGAGGCCAAACCTTGACACTGTGCCTGTGGCACTGCCTTTGATGCAAACCATGCAATGGTTTGCAAAAAGGAAGGCTTTGTTTGCATCCGACACGATGAAGTACTCTACCTCACTGCCAAAATGCTGCAAGAATTATGTCATGATTTTACGACTGAGCCAGATCTGCTACCCCTGGACGGCGAGCACTTCACCTACAGAACAGCAAACACATCAAATGATGCAAGAGTGGATATCAGTGCTGGAGGTTTCTGGACACGTGCGTAGAGGGCGTTCTTCGACATTAGGATATTTGATCCTATAGCAGCAGGTCATTGTGAACTGTCTCTCGAAGCTGCACACAAAATGAATGAACAAGAAAAAAAAAACAGAAACTATCAAGAAACGATCCAACAAGTGGACCACAGTCGATTCACTCCCCTTGTGTTCACAGCATCAGGTGGAATGGGTCCAGAGGCGGTGAGATTCAACTCGAGACTGGCAAAAGTTCTTTCTGAGAAGAAACATCAATCGCAGAGTTCTGTTATGGCCTGGATGAGATATCGACTGTCATTCTCCCTCGTGAGGTCTGCACTGCTATGTCTCAGGGGCACAAGATCATCAGCCTTCAGGCCTGTCTCTCTGGCGGGTATGGATTACGAAGCTACTGTGGTAGAGAGTCGCATAGACCAGCGACTCTAATAGATTAATGTCTTTATTTACACTAATATTACTAAACATAAAATAAAGTAATAAAGGTAATAGTAGAAGGTTGGTAACCGCAGCCGTTGGCGTGGTTGGGGTCAACGGATTGTAATATGAGGGTTAGTGTTAACCTTCACATTACAACTCCAAATAGTGAACTGTATTAGGAAGGTTGGGTCTGATCTTCGCAATATAATTCCCCGATGGATGGAGGTGATTTTAAAAGTAGTAGTAGTAGCAGTAGTAGAAGCAGTAGTAGCAGAGTACTTGTAGTAGCAGAGTACTTGTAGTTGGAGTAGTAGCAGTAGTAGTAGTAGTAGTAGTAGAGCAGTTGTCGTGGCAATAGTAGTAGCAGTAGTTGTTGCAGTAGTATTAATGGTAATAATAATAATAATAATAATAATAATAATAATAATAATAATAATAATAATAACGATGATGATTATAGGATTAAGCAATTGATCACATCGGACTGCAACTCGCTTTTTAGTAATTTTGCCAACATGACTTAATTTCTGTTTATATTTATGAACGGAAAATATTACAGAGGCGACATAGGACACTATGTCAGTTGCTCTCTCTCTCTCTCTCTCTCTCTCTCTCTCACACACACACACACACACACACACACACACACACACATAAATCCTCAAAATAAAAATATGTGGCGAGATTAAGTCGGAGGAGGAAAGAGATTTCCAGTGTGCCTCCATTTTATACCCAATGAACATACACAGATTCATAATCTCCGTCAGCGAAGCTGGAGGTGGTTTTGGATTAACCTATGATTGTCTGTCTTTCTGCCTGTCTGTCCAGGCGATATCTCCAAAAGTTCAAAGTTTCAATGAAATTTTGTGGAAGGGTGGGCCGTGGGCCGAGGAAGAAGTGATTAAATTTTGGGGCGGATCCGGAGTATCTCGACAATAACTCCACAAGTTCTTAATGAAATTTTGTGGAAGATGGACCAGGAAAAAAGTGATTATAATTTGAACCGGATCCGGATCCTATCTCCACGGATCCGGAACCGGATCCTTTTAATGGCAATGGCATTGGCGGAGCTACGCGCTCTCCGAGTGTTTTCTATTTTATATCCTGTTTTTCCTACTCTCAGACTACTTATACTACTTCTGCTATTACTACTACTACTGCTGCTGCTGCTGCTGCTGCTGCTG
>JAGKTI010037961.1:0-10802 GCA_018397915.1 Birgus latro | reverse complement strand
CTGAGGGGGACAGAAAGAACCCTCACTAACCCCTAATTCAATACAGTGACGACTTATGTACCTTATGCTTTCTAACGCAAATGTTTTGCTTGGTTGACTCCCGTAGTGAAAGGGTAGAGATGAATTTGTAAAAGTGAGTGAGTGATGGGGTATGAAACATTATCAGGGAGTATATTAGCCTTTTCACTCATCTGCTCTGCTGCCATTAAATGACTATTTTTTTCTTGGGATGCACTTTTTTTAAGTTACAGGGGTTAAATGAAACCTTCATGATATCTCATCTACCAGGGGACTCTCTCAAAATGCATAAAATCATTTCGTAGCATCAGTGACAAACTGCAGTATGACATTACCGATGATGAAAGGTAGTAAAATGGAAAAGAGGGTGAAAACTCGTTTAGTACGTAGGCTATATTATTTTGTGCATAATTCTGGTTAACGTAACTTCTGATATTTTACTAAGTAGTGCTTAACCCTTATAACCCGAGGACGTCATGAAATTTTCTTCCAGCTGACATCAGGTAATGTTATTCACCTTAGGAGACTCCCTCGCTGTGAAAGGCAGAGTGAAGGCCATATCAAACCCTTTAAGTTCCAGTTGTGTCCCATGAGCTGAATGTTAGTAATATTAAGAATAAAGTAAAAATTGTCGAAGTGACGAAACAAGGGTTAAAAAAAAGTCATAATGCAATCAACATAAATCTCGATTGTTGCAATTATAGTTAAGTATCTATTGTTGACATATGAATAATGCAGTTATATTTTGCATATCGAAGAAAAAATGAATAAACTGACCATTGACTTCAGATTGTGAATTAGGATGCACCGGTTAATGAAATGGAAAATGAAAGAGCTTGAAAGAGTATAATTATATTTAATAATGATAATAATAATGATGATGATAATAATAATGATGATAATAATAATAATAATAATAGTAATAATAGTAGTGTATGTATAAAAGAGCCAGGTTGTTTGTTTGTCCTTCAGTCACGCCCAAACCAAGGGCCAAAGACCTCCAGACCCATATGTATTCTGAATCAGGGTGACAAAAAGATGGTTTTAGAAGGGTCAAAATTCAGATCTGGGTCATTTGAGGTCACCAGAAGAGTGTTCGCCTTTTTGGCCCGGGCAACGCCGGGTACCCCTGCAGCCCAATTTTTGGCATGGTGACTCACATGACCTCCAGTTCGGACATAAGCTATGTGAGGTTGACCTCTGAGGTCATTTGAGGCCACTGGTCGGAGGTCATTTGAGGTCACCGGTAATACACACTCGAACGACTGGACACAGCAGCCCAGTTTTTGGCATGGAGCCTCACATGACCTCCAGTTCGGACATAGGCAATGTGAGGCTGACCTCTGAGGTTATTTGAAGTTACCAGTAATAGTAAACAAGTGCGTACAAATACTGTGCGTTAGACTCCGAAAGCTGAAATTGAAAAATCCTGGACCTCTTATAATCCCTCTTCAGTAGCATAAGAGGTACATGGTCTTTATGGAGTAAAAGAAAGATTGAAGTAGAACAATTAGGATTAGAATGTTCGCCTGTTTGGCCTGGGCAACGCCGGGTGCCCCTGCTACTATTAAATAATTATAATTTTCTTGCAGATATTAATATGCTGCTGAAACAGCAGGGACATAAATATACTGAAACTGATTATTTCAAGGAAGAGAGGCAGTACAAAGAATGAGATACATCTCTGGTATAGAGGTTGGAGTTCATCTCACCTACGTTGCTGCCACACAAAGCACAAGTTAGGAGCAGAAGTTGAAATTGGAGAACAGATTTAGTGCAGTGCGGTGATCCCTGGTGGTTACAGTCTGTGATATCTATTTTGAATGTCTTTCACTCTTCTATTTCGATCGGGACAAAAATTAAGCATAGGATTCTCTTCGATTTTAGGCTATATTGTGTACTTTAACACTGCATTCATTTATAGCGATTTTATTGTGTATGTTGTTGGAAGAAGCTAGCAACAAAGTCATCTGATTACTTCGAAACAGATGTGTGGTTTCAGCCCCCTCAGTACGGTAACCTATTTTTTATCCCTAAGTTTATTCTAGCTATCCCCAGACACCTTTACGCATTTTAGGAGAGACTACTCAGACTGGAAGGTTTAGATAGTACCTTCTTAAACCCCATCACTACTTGAATATTATCGCCTGGTGGGAGCAAGAATTAAATAAGTACGTCGCTGAAGAGAAGGAGTTATAAATTACTTTCACTTACATGCAAGAATTAACTCTCCAGCTGAAAAGAATAGCGCTTGCTCAAGGCAGTTACCCGAAAACTGGAGCGTTGACTGGCGCCGCGGGGTGGAATTTAGAGAATTACCACGGGAAAAAGTTTAGACATTCCACACCAGCGTCGGTTTTCTGGGCTACGGAAGGTCACGGGGTGCTGGGACGGTGGAGGAAAATGCAGAGAGAAAGAAAGGGAGGTGGTGAAAGACAGAGTGACAAAGAGCCTAGAGAGTGGAGTGAGCAGAAAAACGCTGACAAAGAGTTGGTACGAAAGAAGAGATAGAAAGGTGTGGTAGTGAAGTAGGTGGCAGGGTGACAGAGACAGTGTGACAGTGAGCCTACAGGATGGAGTGAACAGATAAGCAAATACAAATAGTTGGTAGGAATTGTCATTAGGTTAACACGAGCCTTTTTTCTTTTTTTCTTTTATGGGGGGGGGAAAATCAAAGGAGAATCACTTCACTCCGATGATATATTTTCTATCGTATTCCTGGTTTCTTCAGACAGTGCTGCATAGTATGGAGGAGGCTCATGTAACTGATGGGGTTACATACAATCTTCATTAGCTTTGACAATACAACCGATCTTCCCCCCGTTAAATAACAGCTACGGCATGGAGGCATGGAGATATACGACAGATCTTCCCCCCGTTAAATAGCATCTACGGCATGGAGGTAACAAGAATAATCTGCACTGAAAGAGTTAAAGGTCTTCCTATATATCTTTCTGTTACCTGACACCGTAATCCCGTAAGTAGTCGGAAACATATCGCCTCCACGTCGCTGTCCGCTGCCATTTGGCTGTCCTCCCTCCAGCTCACTCCCTCCTCTCTCAAATAGCTCTTCATTCAGTCCCTCCATCTCATCCTTGGTCTCCCTCTCCTCTTCTCCCCTTCCATCTCACTCACGTATACTCTTCTAGTCAGTCTTTATTTCTTCATCCTCTCCACATATTACAGTACAGTACATTACAGCTAGCTTCTCGTTAAGTGTGACTTTATACTGTTATATAGAAACGCATTACTGTCATCTTCTGTACCCAGTTTTACCAACTTTACTTCTTCCATAAACTTAGGAGGCTGAAATTTGATCAGAGTTATTTCTAGGTCGGTTATTTGGACCATAAAGTTTGTAATCCATGATGTTTTCCGCCATTTAAAAAAAAAAGTATCTAGATGTCCGCCATTCAAAAAATTGTTGTAAAAATTATGTGCTTTGTTTTCATGATATATTGACCAGAGAGTTGATTTCCTTAATATGTACGAGCAATGACGTTGACGCTGATGTGCAGAATGTGAAAATTATTTATGCTACGCGTATTTCCTACCTTAACAATCTAAACCATTACCCCCCTCCCCACACACACACACATTTATTCACTCAAAATGTATGTGCATTTACAATGATTATATTCTGCATCCTCTGGAGTTGTAAGTATTCTCTCTCAATGAATTTTTGTCTTAACGTTAATGTTAATTTCTAGAATATATCAGGTGTTATATAAATGCCTGCTGTTTAAAGGAAGAATAGGGTAAACTGTGTCGCATGCGGTTTGTGAGTTTTTTTCGTTCAAGCTTTATGCACAGCTTTTTAAAATAAGAACCAGGGTAGCGGCAACAGCTTTCATCCACTGATGGTTACAACAAAGAGACTTGACAGAGGTATTGTATGATTTTTCAAGTGACAGAATAAATGGCTACAGCGTCCCCAGCACGATCATATCAACAGAGACAGTGTAGCGCCTTAGTACTGCAATTAATCCGTCTCACAGGCCCTGAACACCAAAATAATGTCGCCCAGTAGAGTCTGGCACCTTACAGCCTGGTCTCTCAGGTGTTGACATCCTCATCCTGGGCAAACTGAACAGTGTCTAAGACATGGGCACAGGCACAGACCACCTCACCCGCTCGTCCGTAAAAGACAACAGAGAGGGATAGAAACAAAGACGATGGTTTGGAAGGAAAATGCTGCCATATTTTAAAACAACTGATTTTTGTTATAGAATCAGTTTTGAGCTTTCCACATACGCTTACATAGTGGACTGAGTGGAACTGTGAACTGCAGTGTCAAAGAAAACTATAAATGAAATAACGGCAGGCAAAACTAGGCAGCCCGACAACATTTCTGCCTGCTGTCTGGGCAATAGAGAAGTGTGGCTGGGGACGCATTCCACACCTCTGACCATATTTATGAATTTTATTAAGCTGAAGTTGTGTATAACATTGACTGAATATTCGTTAACCTTCATTCATACAGCTACTTATCCAAACAAGAGAATATTAGGGTGAAAAAATGCAAAAAAAACAAGAATTCCAATGATAGTAAACTGTTAGGAAGGCTTTTTTCTTATCCTGAGACTGGTTAAGTTATTTGATAAATACAAACTCAGACTCCATCGACGTCCTTCCGTGCCGTCAGTGGACGCTACCCCACCTGATTTCTATTTGCGTTTTCAGTGGCAGCAGCGGTGTTTGTTGGGCTGCACACAGACTGCTTTGGTGCCACTTGCCTCAGGGATATGGGCCAGTGCCGGAGAGGAAACGCGGCGAATGCAAGATGCATTTAACTATGAAATCGGTCTCTATATAGTCTGTAGTATAGGTGATTATGGAGGACATAGTTGACAATTATTCACGGAATTCCCATGCCTAGTAAATTTGGTCAGTCTGCATCCTGCATCAGAGGCAGCTTTCAGTAACTATACAAAGGCTAAATACATTCTGCTTTTGTCTCGTGCTTCGGGTAAGACCGCTTCAAGGTTTAAAAATGTGACTTTAAGTCTCTTATCAGGATGATTTCTCATAAATTGTTTCCTTTTTTAACGAAATACCATTTTAGTTTTTCTCATTTTCATTTCCCTGCCGCCACTCTGCTTCTCTCATTCATACTTCCCCCATGTTACCATCATGACTCGTTTCCTGCGATTATTCCTGGCATCCTCTGCTTCCATGTTCTCTCCTGGTATGATTCCTCTTTCCTCTCATTTACAGGTTCCTCCCTCTTCGATGTCTAACACGTTAATACAGGACTAATCTTCCCCACTTATGAAGGACTTGCAGACTCCCCTTCCTACCTTCCAGTTTCCCTCCTTTCTGCTCTGCATCTCGTTTCCTGCACTTTTTTCTGACATTTTACTCTCCTTTCCTTTTTCCTTGCCACATTCCCCCTCATTCTGAGCATTTTCTTATTTCCTGCATAATCTGTCGTCACTCAGCGCCTTTTCCATAATTATGACATGTATTTTTATTCTGGAGAGAATTAAGAAATTCCTTCTTCTTTCTTTTCTGCAGACGTCGCCGAATCGTATTTTGTGGTGGATTTTTCGTTTTTTTTTTTTCAGATTAACACAGCTTTTTGTAATCGAGGTAATTAACGATTCGATATAACTTGTTTTCTCTGTCACGGTTTATCACGATATCATAATAACCACTTGCTCTCTCTCTCTCTCTCTCTCTCTCTCTCTCTCTCTCTCTCTCTCTCTCTCTCTCTCTCTCTCTATCTATCTATCTATCTTGCATGATTCCCCCACGCGTGCTTCCTCCTCGCTTTGCATCCTCACTCCATTTACGGTGTCTCTCGCCTTGCAGTTCCTACCTGCCTCTTGCCTGCCACTCTGTTCCTTTACGAATTTATCCTTTCTTAAACTTGCTCAGCTAATCAGTTTGCCTATCTTATATCCAGGCTCTGTCATCACCTTTCTCTGCTTATTCATCGTTCTCCTCACCTTCTCCCGACACCCTCCAATCCCTCGCTGACACCCCTTTGTCTCACCGCCTCTGCTAGTTACCTGCCTGAGGGCCTCGGTGACAGGCTTCATCATGGAGGACACGCTAATGGCGGCCCTCCTTGCACGTCACGCCACACACCCACACATATATCTTTGTTTTTTCTTAATTCGTGATACACTTCATAATTATTAAATCAAAGAAAGCATTTCTTCCAATAACTGTACACCCATTATTGCAAAGGTGTTTGTCTTACAGTGAACTCTTCTTACTTCATGAGATGCATCTTTTTGAGCAATTTTTTTCTTTTGCAAAATTAATGCGTAAATAAAATTGTTGTGAAGTAATGTATTTTTTTTTTTTTTTACATTTTGGCATATTTAATGTGTCAGAAGTTACTGTTTTAATTCAAATCTTTATTCACTTATAAATCGCTTTAGTTAAATCATGCCAACCCTTTAATCGAATTTATCAAAGCAAGGACATCCACTCCTACAGTGTATCTCCTGACGCCTTCACCATCCCACCAGTCAACCCAGATACATCCTTCACCATTCTAACTGCATCCTGCTGATTGCTGTACTCACAGTAGCAGCATCAATCAAAGGCCAACGGCGAAACACTGTATCCGCTGACTCCAAACCTTCCCTGTTTCAGTCAGACTCCTCACTCAGCAACTAGTTATAATGCTTTCCCTAAGCATTTTTATTATCCTCACTGTCCACCACTATATTTCCTTCGTCATTCCTCACAACATTCTCATCTACGATATCTCTGTTTTCTCTCATCTTTGCCACCTTAAGTGCCACATTCTTCACCTCGGCACTCTTAGGAGTATCCAGTAAAAGTCTCTGAAACTTAAATTTTGCCCTGTGTACGTCATTTTTGGCCCTACGCTAGGCAGCCAAGTATTCTCTGTTGCCACCCCTTTTCCATTCCCGGAAGACTTCTTTTCTCCTTAACTGCAGCTTCTATGCCCTACTTTAAACACCATGTTACCTTACTCGTGTGTCTGCGTGATCCACACACTGAATCAGCAACTCACAGAGATTGTACTTGGAAACTGTACTGCTCACTGACACCCGTCTACAGTTCCATGTTCGGCCACCACTCTACTCACCTCGCTGTACAAGGCATCCTTTTTTGCTTGCTTGCTTATATCATGGAATACAGTTATGCGTACCTTTGCATTAAGAAGGACTTTGTGCACTTTGTCCCCAAAACATAAAACGCTGATCAGAATACATTAAAATGGTCTTCGTGGAAACTGTTAGCCATAAGGTAGAGCATCATGTAGCTGCGCTTGACAGTGTATGAACGTAAGGACTGCTTACTAACTCTCCTTTACCTTGTCGTCTTCAGTTCCTACAGAGGATTTTTTTTTTTTTTTTGCCATCTAATGATTTTATTAAGCTTTGGAGAGGCTTTTCGAACTAGACGGGTTAAATATGGCTTTCATTATCCATGCAACCGTAAGGTACTCTCTTAACCAGAATATTTTCATCTGTTGGAAGCAAGGGTCAAAATATAAATGACGTCCGCAGGCTGACAGAGTTAACAAGTATTTCTTAAAATTAATACCTGTAGTCCTGATCTACTATTTAGTGACCTTGCTTTCCATTAAACTAAATAGGTTTAGGTGAACAAAATAAATAAATAAATAAAAGTGAAGGTTTCTGAGGCATGAGTCTGTCAGCCCTCCAGTTTCAGGAAGTTTTCACGTAGTAAATATTTCCTATTTAACCTCCCGTTTGGAACGTATAAATTGCAATAATGGACAACGATATTGAGGCACGTTTCAAGTCGAACAATGATGAAAATCTTACATAATAAACTGAGAAGCTTACTGGGCTCCTTAGATAGCAATACTGGAATTTGAAAGACAGTGCCCGATATCTTGTTTTTTTTATCATAATGAAGTGAATTGATATTTGAGTTTGTAACTATATCACTTTTATGCTTTACAAAGGCATACAACTGGTCTGGTGCCTCTTCGTGTGAGAAAGTAGAATTGTGATTACCGCCCTCTTCTTGATTAAAGAAGATACTGAGTGTATATCAAATGCCACCAAAATCCACTGAATCCGGTGGCAAGTTCTGTATTCTTGTTGTGTTCCATAGGATACTATTAACCTCTGGAATTGTAACGACAGGTTAGATTAACCCTTTCGCAGCCTGATATTTCTCCCTAGGCAAGTAAAATCGTCTGAGGGTAACAAGAACAAAGGTAAAAATGCTTCATGGGATAGAAGGGTTAAAGACAGTCATGAAATTCTGGATGATATAATGCTCTTGGTGTTTGGGTAGGTCTCTGGAGTCATATTTTTTAAACAATTAAATGAAGGAAAGTAGCGACCCATGTAACTGAAAGTGATGATGGTGAAGGACACACAGGACAGTTTTTTTTTTTTTTAAGTTTTGTGGAGAATACAAGAAAAATAGATGTATACCAAATGCTTTAGGCTTCCTATTTTAACGACTTGCCATGACTTTATTTAAAAGCATTCTATTATTACAGCTGGCAGGACTGTAACCTCACAGTCTATTAAGTTTCAATATGTCTAATTTCCGTTCTCCATGAAAATAAATTTCAATTTTTGTACAGTTTAATCTCTTGCTGATGTCTTGCTCTCAGTTCTTGTTTATGCACGGCCTTGCTGCTGAGTTACCCTTATGCGTGAATGTTTTGTGTTGGAGATAGCCTTCCCAGGTGGCTGCACATGTCATTGGTAACCCAGGTTGACTGTGCTAACGTTACTTAACAGCGTCATCTATAATCAACAGCCCAGATAGACAAAGGTAATATGATACGTCTTTTGCATTTCAGGCGCCTGTTCTATCACGTGGTTACTTTTCCAGTGTTGGCAGTCCAGCTTGTCTGCTCCTCACATTATTACTCTGTCCGTGCTTCCCAAGGGTTATTACTTCACTGTGTTGTTACTAAGACGGTTACACGGCTGAACCTACCATCGTTATAAAGATCATGCCTGGAACATAGGTTTTCACCGATTTCAAGCCCCACTGCATCACGTACATTACCTATGCCACATCCCTGCATCATCCTTTTCCCCCGCCGCACCCATGCACCGCCCCTTCTGCCACACCCATGCATCGCTGTATGCCGTATAAACCCATACTTCATCCCCTTCCCCAGCTAAACTCGTGCATTTCCCCCTTTCCCTGGCACAGTTTTGTATCATCACTTTCCCTGCCACACACCTGCATCACCTCCTTTGCCAATCATACCCCTGTACCACCCTGTCCCCTGTCACTCCCCTGCATCACTCCTTCCCCTTACATGGTACTCGTGACACTTCAAAATGAGTAGAGGGTAACATTAGCAGTTGTCATGAATTTTCTGTTGTGTATAAAAAATATTTTTTCCAGCTTCGTATTGAAACACCATATGTATGAAATATGGTTTATCTTAGAGTATTCAGATACTCCCTTCTCAAATATGAACGGAAGAAACTTAGACAGTAACTCTGACTGACATCCCAGCTTGCGTTTGAGTTATGAAGTCAAAATTGACTGTGGCAGCGTCCTTTTTACCTAGCCCTTCCACGCAAGCTTGGAATAATTTAGTCCTCTCTCTCTCTCTCTCTCTCTCTCTCTCTCTCTCTCTCTCTCTCTCTCTCTCTCTCTCTCTCTCTCTCTCTCTCTCTCTCTCTCTCTCTCTCTCTCTCTCTCTCTCTCTCTCTCTCTCTCTCTCTCTCTCACTTGCATTCTCTGTTTGTCCCGTGGCACCCAACTGTTATGTCGTTCACAATTATTTTCCCAGATGAAAAGTGTAAGTAAAACAAAAGGTTTCACTTCCCAGTAATTTTTAGTATAACAAAGCGGCGAGCTGAATGTTTATTGTTGTGTGCACCTGGGAGTGTTTTTGATTTAGGACGCCTGGTGGTCTAGTGGTTACAGTGCCGCGGGTGAAGTAATGTCCTTGCATAGATTAATTTACTTTTCTTTAATGATATAATGTCATCGAAGGAAATAGGTTGATTTGTTGTTAATGTGCTGGACTACGGGAGCCTAGCCTTGACCCTACAATCCAAAGGGAGAAATATTTACCCTTTTAATTGGCGGAGCATTAAGGGTAGCAGGAAATTTAATTATTATCATAATTATGATGATGATGATTATTATTGGTATTACGATGATTTCTTTCCTCTTCCTTCTGTTTACGGGTGACTCTACACTGAGTAACAAGCCATATGGTTTCCTGTACACCAGGAAACCATTTACTACACTGGGTAGTAACCACATGGCCAGATTTATTCACCTGGTGGTTTAGTGGGTAATTAAGGCGCTCCAGTCGGATTGAGCTGGTGCAGGTTTATATCGAAAGGATGTTTGGGGTTATTGCTTACGTAATGCCACTCAGGGATGAATGAGGCTGGTCACTCTCATCTTAAATGTCAGCACCAACTTGCCTGGCCCCGGGCTTCTGCGCATCTCATAGGACAGCACTGGATTAGATGATGATGATGATGATGATGATGATTATTATTACTATTGTTATTATCATCTAAAGATGGTGACAGCCACCTTCCACTCACTTGATGTAGTTCTAACTTCGGGTGACTGTACAATGAGTGACAAACCAAATGATTTCCTGTAAACCAGCATACCACATACTTTACTATATTGGGTGGTAACCACATAAGTAAGTGGTATGATGGTTTTGTGGGTAAGGCGCTCGAATCAGGGTGAGCCTGTAAACGTCGTACACAAAAGGTGGGTAGGGTTCATTACTCCCTTAAACCAATCAGGCGCTAATAAGGCTGCTCGCCCATGCTTTAAATATCGCGACTGAGTAGCCGCTCTGGGCTCTA
>JAGKTI010037960.1:0-10802 GCA_018397915.1 Birgus latro | reverse complement strand
AGTTCACTGTAGGTGATGGTGTCACGTAACAGTTCACTTACTTTTTCTCTGTAGTCACATTTGTTCATAACTACTACAGCACTGCTTTTATCAGCTGTAGTTATATGCAGGGAGTCATCTTTTTTCAATTTGGAAAAACAGTCATGTGAAAATAGTGAGATTATTCGGGGCATTTTATAAGGGGCAGTGTTTAAGAAAAATAACAACTCTATCCCTAAAAGGTTTAAAGGTTATTTACAGTATGAGGGAGGAGTGGATTCCTGACGGTAAGATCGTGAGATGAGTCCCAGCTGGATCACGGAATAAGTTAAGGAGTTGCATTTCTTTCTGAGTGTTTACTAAACCTTCACAGGACTAATGGCATGTCATGTAATATACCCCCGTTTATTCCATCACATTTAAGCTAGAATATTTGAGTATAGATGGTTCGGTATTAATGTCCATGATGTGACATGTGATGGTGTGTTTCTCTCTGACAAAGTGTCGTATGGACTGCTGACTCTGTGACCAAAACCAAATACTGTAAGTAACTATCCTCTTTTCTTTAATGGGTTCGCAACTACGTGAATCATCATCCCACTCTCCATATTTTATTAATTAATCATGATAAGTGTTGTCAGTGTTGTGCTGTCTCTAGGAAAGGTAACATCATTGCTCTTGCAAATTGGACTTCAAGGAGATTGTGGGTACTGGGAGTATGGATTCTTGGTATTCCTTTAGACCCTTTACAATGACCGACTCTATACAGGATCCCTATTGTCTCTTTGCAGTGTTCAGATGTCGTGAATGGGTAATATCTGCTTTATAAATCATACTGTTCTCTAAGGCTCTTCCTTTCATCTACTCCATTCCTGTCTTGGACTTAGATCTCTGCAATAATACATCACTATTGTTTTTGCTAATATGGGGGGCACCGTTCTTCTGATCTATTTTTCATTGGTTACTGGTTGCTTTTATGTTCAATCCTTCAGTAATGTTGTGTTTTCTGTGTTTGTATTCCCTGTACCTTCAGGCGACGTTATTCATGGTAATCAAAACCCTCGTAGTGACTGTGTTAGCAGCAGTCTCCATCATAATCGGGTTAGTAACACTAATCATTCTATACACTCACCTCTTTTTCTTCTGCCCATATTTTTAATGTATTTAGTAATGGTTGGTTTCATTCCTTCATGCATATTAGTACAGTTGTATAGAACTGGAATAGTCAACAGTCATGGTGTCATTCCTTTCCCTGTAACACTATAGCCCGTTTTCCCGTCGGTTAAGGAAGCTCCCTAACACCTCATCTAAGCGATTTATTTTATATATTACTCTTTATTACCATGGTGTAAGTCATTTAAATAACTGAAATAACACCATAATCATCATAAATAACATCATTATCATCTTCATCGAATAAATAACAGAAATTGATATTAACTAGCCATTTCCAAAATTCCATCGCTAAGACCGAGGTGTTTGGGAGCTTCCTTATTCGACAATAATACGGGCCTATGGCTGACAGGGGCCTTGTGAGAAGAGTGATGAGAGACTACCAAAGAAATAAGAAAATTAGAGGTAGAGGCAATGACGGAACAGGGATACCAAAGAGGAGATGGAATGATGGTGTGAAAGAGGCAGGGGCTTCGAAGTACAGAGTCTCGCATATCTAGGAGGAGGTGAGGCGGGTATGGAGCAACACGGAGTGGAATGGACTGATATCTGGGGAGGAGAGAGAGTTGAGAGTCACGGTTAACGATCTGTAGCCAGAGAGAAAGAGAGAGAGAGAGAGAGAGAGAGAGAGAGAGAGAGAGAGAGAGAGAGAGAGAGAGAGAGAGAGAGAGAGAGAGAGATGAAATGACCAGAGTAAACTGTATATCAGTCAACGGTGTCTATCTAGAAATTTGAAGTTTATGTATCGTCAAGGAATAAACATTGGAAAAAAAAAAGGCAGACATGATTCCTCACTGCAGACAGGAGTATTGTGTATTGTATTTGGGAATATGTTAACGATGAACTAACTAGGTTCCCTTCTAACTAACTGGGTTCACCTCCAGTCTGGTATATTAACACTCATTGCATATTTACCCACTTACACCACAACATAAACAATACACTAGTAATTTCACTGGATTAACATGATAATAAAATCACGTTTAACCTGAGTAATAGTATTTTGGCGTAAAATTAATAATGCAGCCAACCGGTATTCCAGTGTGTGTGTGTGTGTGTGTGTGTGTGTGTGTGTGTGAGAGTGTGTGTGTGTGTGTGTGTGTGTGTGTGTGTGTGTGTGTGTGTGTGTGTGTGTGTGTGTGAGAGAGAGAGAGAGAGAGAGAGAGAGAGAGAGAGAGAGAGAGAGAATGTTGCAACTGCACAAAAATCACAACACGAAGTATCAACACACCTCTTGAAGGGCATGGCAGGCCCTACCTTGTCTTCGTAAGGTTTCCAAACAGCAGAAACTTCCATCACTGGGATACCTTCCCTACTGAGTGTCTTCTCGATCATCTCACTTTTATACATCAGCGCCAGGCACAGAGCGACGACGCAGAACATGCTCTGCTCTGCCGCATTTTGCTTGGGTTGACTTTTTGTTTTCCGGGATGAATAAACAACGTGACGAGAACAAAAACAGCACACTTACCTTAGAAATAACAGTAAATGCCTCCCAAGAGAACTGATTGTTGTTATTATTCTTTGTTTAGTGTTTCGAGGCTTGAAAATAAACAGCATGGTAGTTGGAGGAATATTTTAGGCAACACATCCGTAGTCCAGCTCACGTATGATGTCATGCAAATGTAAATGAACATTGTCTTATTTGTCAATCTCGTTATGCTTGCACCAAAATTATAATATGGATTAATAAGTTATTCATTTGGCTAATTCATTCAAAATATTTATGTAAAACATAGAAGGTGAGGGGTGGCCACAAAGAAATCGCCTCCATGTCGCCCTGCTCATTGTCACGCCACTGCCTTGCTCCCAGCTCACATCCCCCTCCCTCATATACCTCTCCACCCCTCCCCCTCCTGCTCCCCTCCTCTACCTCACTCGGATACGCTTTCCTCGTTTGTCTCTCGCTCTCCATCCTCTCCACATGGCTAAAACACATCTACGTATTTCTCCCAGCACTTTCTATCACATCCACATCCACACCACAATGCTCCTACACTTCCTCATTTGTCAGTCTGTCCATGTAACGCCACATGTTCCTCTCAAATAACTCATTTCCACTGCTCTCACTCTTGACTTGTGTTTTTCCAACAAGGTGCAAGCTTCACTTCCATACGTTAGAGTAGGTATCCCAATAATTTCTTTCAGTTACTTTTTTACTTCCATGCTCACTTCCCTGTTCCTTATCACTGCATTCAGAGAACCAGCTACCTTTCTTCCCTATATTTAAAGCACTTCAATCTCTAAACTTTCATCCTTACTCATCATACTATCCAAGTACTAAAATATAATCACATTTTCCAGTTCCTCCTCATCCAACCTCACTGTACACCCAGTGACTTCTTTTGTCAAACTTGTAATTGATTATAAAGTAGTCATAGCTGAGCTGTAGTAAATCGTGAGTAGACTGCGAGATAACCTCATTTCACTCATAGTCGATGATGGGAGAAGATGAGGTTGACTGTAGTTTTATTGTCTTCAAAAGAAAAAAGCTCAAGGTTTTATATTAAGTTTGTTCCACAAGAGTGTCTTGAGGTGAGGGCGATTTTATGCCTGCTACCAGACCTCCCCTCTCGCTCTCTCCTCTCCAGCCTCCTAACTCCTCACCCGAGATCCTCTCGCCTCTATCTCTTTCTCAGTGCTGATCTATAATTCCTCTCTCTTGTGTAGGAGGGTTTTGTCACGTGGACTGGTCTTATGTCTGAAGTTTCTAGAAGCCTGTATGTTTGTATGTGTGTCTTTCCCATAAAAAGAAAAATGCAGTGGTGTTTCCTGTCTGCCTTGGTAAGAAGGGAATGCTGGGTCGTTTCCTAATCTATGGGCCTGACTCAAATTCTGGATTTTATCTATGCTCTTAGCTATTATTTATGATATTTTAGGGTCCTGACATCGCTCATTCACGCCCGCTGGAGAACCTACGACAGCTTGCAATTATTACACCTAGTAATACATAGTATTAATAATAATATTTATAATACTATTCTAGAAACATAATACATTGTAATTATGTTATACACAATGGAAAAATTGAAAATTTTTTGTACACACAATTGAGTAAATAGAGTACTGGAGTATACAGAGTATTGTTTAACAGACATATGCTTATATGCAAGTGCAGTACATGCTAAGATTGCAGTAAGAGTTATTAATATATTTGTAATGCATTTATATGAACTATAATGGTATTGTTATAAGAATTAGATACTTTTATTTTAGGTAATATTAATTTATGTGTGTCCCACAGTTTTGTTCATTTTTTAAAAATATATTATTTACATATTATACACATTTCACTCACGGGGTCTCACTTGAATGTTCACTCTTCCGTCAGTAAATACTGATTCTAAATTTGCAATCCTTGCTTGCATTCTGTGCATAGCGAACAGTAATACAGCAAATACAATGGAGAAAAGTATAAAGACAGTTGGAGCTGGGCTCTACATATAATAGGTGTTGAACATACTTATACTCAATTCTTCCCAGGGCTTTATTGTTTCATTAATTAACTTCATAATTAACTTAATTCTTGTGCTCATATAATGAGTGGATGAGGAACAGGGGCGTCCAAGAAGCTGAGAGACGGACGAGAGAGGTATATGTAGTGAGGAGGAGAGAGGTGAAAAGATTAGTAAGAGAGAGTAAGAAGAGAGTGGATGAGGAATTTGGAAGGAATTTGAGTGGAAAGTGGAGGGAATGTAAGACAATGTTCTGGAAAGAGGTAAGGAGAGATAGACAGGGTGCCAACGAAGTTAGTGGGGGTGTGAAAGATAAAAATGGTAGATTACTAGTGGAGAAGGGAGAAAAAGTGAAGAGACAGAGAGAACAGTTTAATGACTTGTTGAAAATAGAGAATGAAAGTAATGCAAGTATAAGTGGCTGGGGTATGGCGGGGAGAAGGAGGGTTGTAAGAAGAGAGGAAGAAATCAGTAGGATGGAAGTAGTGGAAGCAATGAAAAAAATTTAAATGGGGAAAGCCCCAGGAAATGATGGAGTGTGTGGTGAAATGCTGAAGCATGGGAGAGAGATAGTAATAGAATGGATGTGGAAGGTGTGCAGATTGGCCTGGGAGGAAGGTAGGGTCCCGGAGGATTGGAAGTCAGGTATAATTATTCCTCTGTACAAAGGAAAAGAGGAAAAAGAAGTGTGTGGTAATCATAGGGGCATTTGCCTTCTCAGTGTAATAGGAAAACAATATGGTAGGATACTTATTGACAGAGTTAGGGAAATAACAGAGGAAATAGTTGGAGAACAGGCAGGTTTTAGGAAGGGAAGAGGTTGTGTAGGCCAGATATTCATTCTTAGATCTTTAGTGGAAAAGTTTCTAGAGAAGGGAAAGAAGTTGTATGCAACCTTCATGGATTTGGAGAAAGCATACGACAGGGTGGATAGACAAGGATTGTGGAAAGTATTAAGAATATATGGAGTGGATGGGAAGTTGCTGAAGGCAGTGAAGAGTATGTATGAGGGTGCTAATGCTGCAGTGCGTGTGGATGGCAAACTGAGTGAATCTTTCCATTTGAAGGTTGGATTGAAACAAGGATGTGTCATGTCTCCATGGTTGTTCAATCTGTACATGGATGGGGTTATAGAAGAGATACAAGGTCAGGCAGTGGATGTTGGAGCGGCCCTAGTGAGAGAGGCCAGTGTTTGGAAACGCCCTGTACTGTTGTTTGCAGATAATACTGTGTTGTTGAGTGAAGACGAAGGGGAGCTGCTAGGCTTGGTAGATGAGTTTGGGAGAGTGTGTAAGAAACGGAATCTATAGGTGAATGTAGGGAAGAGTAAAGTGATGATCTTCGAGAGAAGTGAAGCCAGTGAATGTACAGTGAGATTGGATGGGGAAGATATGGAGAATGTGAGTGCATTTATGTTCTTGGGTAGTGTGATGAGTAAGGATGGAAGTCTTGAGGGTGAAGTGATTGAAAGGGTGCAGCAGGGAAGGAAGGTTGCTGGTTCGTTGAAAGCAGTGATAAAAAACAGGGAAGTGAGCATGGAAGTGAAAAAGTTGTTACATGACAGTATTGTTATACCAACACTAACATATGGAAGTGAAGCTTGGACCCTGTTGGAAGGACAGAAGTCAAGAGTGACAGCAGTGGAAATGAGTTATTTGACAGGGACATATGGAGTCACATGGTGAGACAGACTAACAAATGAGGAAGTGAAGGAGCATTGTGGTGAGGATGTGGACGTGATAGGAAGCGTTAGGAGAAACACGTTAAGGTGGTTTGGGCATGTGGAGAGGATGGAGAGTGAAAGACTGACGAGGAGAGTGTATGTGAGTGAGGTGGAGGGGGGGAGAGGGAGGGGGAGGCCGAGGATGAGATGGAGGGATGGAGTGGAGAGGTACATGAGAGGGGGGGGGTGAGTAAGCGGGGTAGTGAAATATGGCAGGGGACAGAGCGACATGGAGGCGATTTGTTTGTGGCCACTCTGTGCGGGATTGAGGCATCTGGCAATAGATAGATAGATGTTTAAATTCATCGCAGGTAGTGACTGGTGTGTGATTAAGAATGGCATAGTGATTTTTTTGTAGCTAAGGGTGCGGCTACACTTGCTCGAAACATGTGTTGACAACATGTTTCAAACTGTGTCTGGAACAATATTACAGACCCGTTTGAAACACTAGTGTCTCGAACATGTTGGCAACTCTGCTGGAATCATGTTGGTAGCACCGGTGTGGAAGAGGCTTTGAGCTGCGGATATGAATCTAACACAGCAGTAGACAGTTACATGCGACCATGGTACCATTTTAAAAAAAATCTGTCTTTGACATCCTGAAGAAAATACGAAACTCTGAAGTATCCCCCACTTGCACGGGTAGCAATCCAATGTCATCTCTAACGACGCCATTTACAAAATGATGTCCATCACCATAGGGGTTAGCCTTACGTGATGGACGCACACAAAATCGCTGACAAGCACGTATTTTTTGTCCCTGCTGTGCACATAACACAACCGTTGCGGCTGCAGCAAGTAAGGCGTCCTCCCTCATCGCCATGTTGTCTCTCACAAGTCTGGACTACACGACTACTTCACCTTTGTTTTGAACATGTCAGTGACTTTCTTGAAAATCATGACGTGAATTGTCCATAACATGTCTGTGACATGTTGCTAACATGTTCGAGACATGAATCTAACATATCGTGAGCAATGTTTCTGACAATGTTCGAGGGCAAGTGTGGCCGCACGCTAATGTGGACAAGGATGGTGCAAGTACAACACAATAGTCAGGTGCTATGTATAATCCTGATGCTGAGGTATGAGATGGTGGTGTATCTGGACAAACTATGAAAACTGATGTGTTATGAGTGAAGTAAAAGAACTGTGAATGTCCAGTGCGCTGATGATGTATAGGTTTATCTAGAGCCAATATGAAGTTGCAGTGATGATGAATGTCATGATTCTTTATGATAGCCATTTCACAAGGGACTGTTTCAGTTGGCTGAAACGTGAAAATGTACGCAGGACAAAGATGAACAGCATTTAAGGATGTACGACACTTTTGTTCAATCGTTGATTCACTGGCGTAAATGACAGTGTCCTGTCTCTTGGAGATGATGAAGACTGAGGTATTGGTGATGATGATGATGACCAAGGTGTCATTATTCTTAGAAGGAAAATGGTATATCTGATAGACTGTGAACAGGTCATCTGTTATGAATGGTACATGAACTATTACTAATGTGGGTGTTAGAGTCGCTTCTAAGTATGGATAATATAGCATAAGATATCTGCCCTGGAATAACGGTTCGTTCGTCCGTTTACAGATTTCTGCACCTATAGTGCAGGCCGGGCCATACTTTAGCCTGGTCAGTGGGGTGTGGACTGATTACAAAATAGTAAGGGGGAAGACAGGGCCTGGGGACTGCCCAGCACACACGCCCTGTCTTCTGGCTGGCTTTGTGGTGTGTGTGTGGAATAACGGCTTCATACTATGTTTATGTATGCCTTGACATGATACGACGTAGGTGGCGAACTGGAAGTAGGTTAGGTAATATTACTAAGCTAAGTCATTACATTATATAAATATGTATGATACTTGCTATTATGTAGTAAAATTGAACATTGTATAACATATTGTAGTGACAGAGTAGCACAAATGTACATCTACAACAGACATGCATATATATTTATGCAATGGTATAATTTCTAGGCCATTACAATACATAGTGTTATGCCTATATTAAAATTATGCCTGATATCAAAATCAACTTGTATGATGAGTAAGTGAAATACATAATTCTGGTAACAACAGAATTGAACGAACATTGTAGTTACATCGTATGCATGTAATTATTACATAATTGTACTGTTGAATTGAAGTAATATTGTAATTTAAATAATTGTATTAATGTTAGCGTTTGTAGTTAATATTGTAGTACTGCAGCAATACTGTAGTAACTGCAGCAATATTCTAGGAATTGTACTAACTGTAATACTGTACAGTAACATTGTATGATACATTGTAAGTTGCGACATAAATGTGTGCACATGCATATAATTACAGCAGTGGTAACACAATAGCATGGTACAGCAATCAACTGAATTATGAATAAGTCATCTATAACACTTGCTGTACTAATATTACAAAACATGTATTGTAAGTCCCCTCATCGCTGCTCTGCCTTACCACTGGCTCTTGGAAAACAATAGCTTCGCTCATTGTTTCACTCATAGAAAGATTTATACATATACATATAACAGTTGCACCTACTTTTGTTTGTTTGTTATGCGATCTTGATTTATTTTATTTTATTTATTTATTTTTTTGTATTGTTTTCAGCATTTGCGTTCGGTTTCTAAGTGGTGTCCGAGGTTGCATAAGTGCTGGCTAATCACTGAGACCCTCTTCTTAAGGCTTAGTTTATGTATTGTATTATGATATATATAACCCCATATTGTGTTATTTTATATAAAAATACATATACATCATATACAACATTTCTCGTAGCGATGGCCGAAGACGGTTGTGGATAAATAACTTCAGGGAAGATTTAAATATAATTTGGAGTGATCTTAGTTTTTATTGTCTTCGGTGGAAGATCAAGATTAACTTAGGTTATGCTAGATAATCTAGGGGCTCTCTTCTCCCCACCGCTTGCTGTTAGAGTCGCCCCTCTCCCGTCTCTCGTCAATCTGAATCTCGTCCTGTCTTTTCTGGTCTAAGGAAAAGCCTCGTCACTGGATTATGCGTGCCCCAGATCACTCTAGAACACTGTATGTGTGTATGTCTCTTCCTTGGTGACAAAAGTGCGAGCTATGCCACTTCCTAGTGGAGCTGATGACACAATGCAATGTAGCCTTCCTCAGAGAAATTGCAAACGTCATTTCCTTTCCCCCTTCTGTCTTACTCTCTCTGCCTTTCATGATACAGAAACTACATATGATACCCAATGTAATACTATTAGAGAATATTAGACTTACGACAACCCTCGGTCACGCCCAACGGCGGACCCACGATGCGTTACAATAGTAATATAATATGACGATGTAAAAGAAAAAATGTGCAATAATAACATATTATGTGTTGTACACGTCATGGAGTAATTTGAAATATGTCCTCTATGCATCTGAGCAAGTAAAAATAATTGTATAGATATATGCCTATATGCAAGTTCTTTGACAATGCTAAAAGTACAAGAAAGGCTACTAATATACATATTTTATTGCATATATATGATTTATAGTGACACTGTCATAAAAATAACATTAATTCACTTTTTTTTAATATAAAAGTTTCTAGTTGAAATATTCACATATGTACAATATGTCTCTACTCAGTGGGTCTCACTTGAATGTTCATAAGGGAGTAAGAGTGAACAGATTATCTATTATGAATGTTACATGAACAATTACCGATATTTTTAAAGCATAAGATTTCTGCACTGAAATATAAGGCTCCAAAACTATGGGTATGTATGCCTTGATTGATGATATAACGTAGGTAGCGAACTGGAAAGATTAATGGTAATATTACTAAGTCATTACATCGTATGAATATAGGAGTACATAGGAAAGCAAACAGGAACAGACCTTATGGTCCTTTCGAGGCTGTTTGTTACAGAGTAGACTATGACTACAAGATCTAACTCTACATGCTGAAGGATAAGGATAGTAAAGCAAGAGAGCTCCCCCCACCTCCAAACCCTCCAGCCAAAACTGGCAAGAAAAAGTGAGAAAGGCCACCATGCAGCATGGAAAAACTGACATGGAAATTTCATAGGAAAGACTGAAAAGAAAAAGCTACATTATATAATACATTATCTATAAGCTACCATTATGAATAACCTGAAAGAGAAAGCAGTAAAGTACAATGAATAATCGAATATATAAATAACGCATGACACTATGCATGGGTATACTGAGTTGACGGGGCGTCTGCGGACGATGAGACTCTGTAGACATAACAACGTGAATACAGTAATCCCTTGGTCTCAGTTGGACTCTAAGGGAATTCAAAAGAAACAGATACACGTGAATATAGCTAATAATCCCATGGTCTCAGTTGGATCTGCAGGAATTCAAAAGTTACCGATACACATAAATATAGTGATCCCATGGTCTCAGTTGGGCTCTGCGGGAAGAAACTTAAAACATTATCACCGTGCATATATTTGCATTTAGTAAACTGATCCAGGCTCTAAAAG
>JAGKTI010037957.1:0-10803 GCA_018397915.1 Birgus latro | reverse complement strand
ATGATGGACGATATGATGAGCGGCAGTATCAGCATCTTCAGCATCCTCATCATAATCTCTCCCGGGAAGGACACCAGCATCACCGTGTCTGCCGTGTACTCGACCGTCCTGGCCATCGCCCCCGCGCCCACTCCAAGCACCACACCGAGTATAGTCATCACCAGCAGCAGATTCTCCCTCACCCATGACGCCACCTGCAGGAGTTAGGGAGAGTTAGAAAGAGATGTTCGGAGAGGTTTATAAGGGTTTGTGGAGAGTTAGGAGGACTGTGGAGAGGTTTCTTGGAGGTTGTGGAGAGTTAATGGGTGTGGGGACGTTTTCAGGGATTTTGCAGAGTTAGAGAGGTTGTGATGGGGTTTGCAGGGGGTAAGGGAGAGTTAGGGGCGTGTTTGGAGAGGTTTTCGGAGGGCTGTGGAGAGTTAGGAGGGTTGTGGAGAAGTTGTTTAGGAATATTATACTTTTTAAAATTCTAACGACCAAGATTTTTTTTTTTTTTCATTTTGCAAGTTATTTAGAGAGTAGCAGAAAAAGATATCGCTGAGGCTCTACAACCTTTCCACAGCACTTCTTCGTGATTAGTACCATATTCTAGCGTTCATCTATTGTTACATTTCAGATTTCAAGACGGAGATACGGCAGTTTTAAGCCAGGTTAGGGTACAAGGAGTATAGTAAGGAGAGGTTGGGAAGGTAGGTTAGGACATGAGACACGCCAAGATGAGTTAGGAACACGATGAATGAAAACTTTCCTTGATCCATGACGTCACCTAAGGGACTATGGAGAGTTAGAGGAAGTTTGGAGAAGCTGTTAGGAAGGCTGAGAGAGAGAGAGAGAGAGAGAGAGAGAGAGAGAGAGAGAGAGAGAGAGAGAGAGAGAGAGAGAGAGAGAGAGAGAGAGAGAGAGAGAGAGAGAGAGAGAACAAATAAAATCGCTAAAGAAGAGGTGTTACGAAATCTTCAATTCCATTTATAATACGTCCTTGGGTTTCTCACCTCTCTGACGTCACTTGGAGGGGTTGTGGAGAGCTAGGAGAAGGGGGGGTGGGGGCTTGGAGAGGTTGGCAGGGGGTTGGGACGGTCAAGAAGGGAAACACGAGAAGTCAGAAAAGTTAGAAAGGTTAGAATTAAAGACGTTAGGCAGAGTTAGAAGTTAGATTTTAGGTCACTCGAGTAAGGACACACAGGAAATATGATACGTTAGAGTTAGAAGGTAAAGAAGTTGGAAAGAGTCAGAAGTCAGAGTTGGGAGAGTCGAATAAGGAGTTGGGTAGAGTGGGAAGGCAGATATAAAGTGTGTTGAGCTAGAAACAGTTAGCTTTAGAGGAAGTTAGGTTAAAGAAACTAGGTTAGCTATGTTGGAGTTAGAAGTTAGAATAAGAGAAGTTAGGTGAAGATAGAAGTTATATATAAATCAGGTGGCGTTAAAATCGGTTAGCGTTAGAGGAAGTTAGGTATATAACTTAGACAAGCGATGCGCTGAAGGAAGTTAGGCATAAGTTAGAAGGGAAAGTCTTTGATGAGATAACATGTTTTCAGTATTGACAGTAGGTATTAGTGTCAAGCTGGTGACATATTAAGGTGTGACGCCATCTGTTTCGCGGAGAAGGACTGCTGTTTCACGGGAACGGAGTGTGTAGTGTATGTGCGGAGTGGGATATTTTTCTTGCTACCTCCAGCAGATTTTATTCAGCTCTGGAGAGACTTTTCGAACTGGAGGCGTTAGATAAAGATTTCATGACCCCCTTCACTAAGAGGGGTCCATTACATTAAATAAAACAGAACAAAACGAAAAAAAAAAAAGTCTTCGTTCTGAAGTGATTAAAAAGTTTTTCCCTTATGTTATTTTCACTTCATATGCTTCTTACATTTATTTTAACGTTATTTATCGTTTTATAAAGTATAATTCTATTAAAGTCAGTTAATATCTATACGTTATTGCTTACATCATCACATATCATCATTATCAACATCATCATGAAAAATAACGTTTACATAACTGTCGTGATAATCGCCCATGTGCCTCTGTTCACATATCATCGTCCACGTTCCACTGTTTATCATCATTCACGTGTCATTGCTTGCATTACAGTTATCTACGTGACCTTTTTTTTTTTTTTTTTATAACAGAACAGGAAGGAAAAACAAATGAATAAGAAAAATAATCCATACACCAGATTACTGGCGTCCTCCAATCATTAAAAAAAAAAAAAAAAAAAACTGTAACAATTGGACTTGAACAGCTGTAGTTGAAATCTGGGGGGAAACAACTCTGGTGAAGCGAGTTCCAAAGAGATGCAGTTCGGGGAATAAAAGATTTCTGACAGGCGGAAGTTCTGCAATATGGCAGTGTGACATTCCAATCAAGAGTGCCACCAGATGCCCGTGTAGCCCAGGGGAAGGCTTGGAGAGGTGGCACAACGGATGCAACTTCGTCTGAGCATTTGCCATAAAAGTATCTGGAAAATAATGCAAGCGAGGCAACATTCCTTCATACCTGTAGGGGAGGTAGTTTATTTGTAATAGCATAGCAGGGTTATTAATAATTCCAACAGCTTCGTTCTGAATTTTGTCTGGTTGTTTTAGTGCAACCTCTCCGCATCCATTCCACTACCTTCCACGCGTCACTGTTTACATGACTAACAATCACATCTCACATTATATCACTATCATTATATCACGTGTCATTGTTTACAGCCCTATCTTCCACGTGCCACTGTTTACATCACTATCAACCATGTGTCATATTACATCACTGTCATCCGCGTGTCGCTGTTTACATCACCATCTTCCACGTGTCACTGTTTCCATCACTAGCAACCACGTGTTACTGTTTACATCACCATCATCCACATGCCGTTGACAGAGATATTTTAACTTGCTCTGGGTCCCCTCAACCCATGTGTACATCGGGGTAAGGATTTAGAAGAAAAACTAGTAGTGTAATTAAAGATTGCCAAGGGAGTGCCAGATGGTCTCCACATAGTTACAGTGCATTGACATACTTCTGTGCTAATGCCATGATGACTGAAGATACAAGAACACAGGATCCTTTTTTTTTTTATGGTTTGACCTTTGACCCCACAGATCCCTTTAAACAGCCTAAATAAAAAAATTAAAATAATGTCTGAGAGTATTGTCCAAGGAGGAATTGTACCAGCTTTGAAGGGAGTTGATGAAGAAATAAAGGACTGGAGGAAAGAAAGGAGGAAACTAGGTATATATAATATGTCTCCACCATAGCGAAAATCTGATATGTGTGGTGAGGGACTGATATCTAACTGCGGCTAATGCACAAAAGTCTAGAACAAAAAAGAAAAAATACAAATAACTTTCTTAATAATAGGAATAGGAAAATGAACACATTAAAACGACAGAAAATAAGTGGTAATGAATTAGGCATAATTTAGTATAGTAGTATGAAAAGGACTCTCCTAAGCTGCATAAATAACTTGGTAAAGGGAAGAATACAGTGGAAAATACGTCATCAGGTTGAAAGGGATTTGTGTGCAGGTTGATGCGTTACCGCCTCTTTGGTGATGTTGCCGCCCTCGTCCACGAAGAGCACGGGCTTCACCAGCATGGGCAGGGCCTCGTCGGGGTGCGAGGCGTGGATGGCCATGTACCACTGCTTCTGCTGCTGGCACCGCGAAAACATCTCACCCTCTGCCATGATCGACGGCTTCAGCAGACCCATCCGGACAGACCCCGAGCTGACCACCGAATCCCGCTTCTTCCTGGGCGAGTTGATGGGGGAGTCGTCGAACACGGTGTACTGGCGAGCTAGGAGAGGATCCGAGCACTGGGACACGCTGAGACTCATGATAGAAGGCTTCCTCTTGCCTTTCTTCTGCCGGTCCATGTTAGATAATACGCTGCCCGACGAATCCTTCCTCTCTTCTCCCTCCAATGGCTCGGTGGTCGCCTGTGAGTCCCTCTTGCCCATACGATCCCTGTTTGCGCCCATCGGTGACTCCCGGAACGACTTGAAACGGAGGCTTGATTTCCTGGGGACTGAACTTCGTTTTCGCGCGACGTTGACGGCGGGCGGGGCATCTATTGTCTCCTGGGCGGATGTGCCGAGCGAGAACTTGATGTGATCCCAGGAAAGACGTCGATCTGTGTCATCCTGCGTGGAGTCTTCTTGCTGTGGGCGTGGTGGCAGTGGTGGTTGTGGCTGTGTCTGTGGTTGCGATCCTGAAAATGTCTGTGGTTTAGGCTGAGGTTCTGACAGTGGTTGTGACTGTGGTCCTGAATATGGCTGTGCAGGTTTAGCCTCATCCTGTGCTAAATCCTCAGTGTCAGCTTCCCCGTCAGACACAAGGCGGTCGCTGCTGCTGGGGTCCATGGCGGGGATAGAATAACTGAGCTCAGAGGAACGAAATTATCTCCTTTTTTCGTCCTCTCCTGTCTACCATCTGGTTTCAGTAAGAAGTCTCTCTTTTTTCCTATCTATCCTCTGACTTCAGTGGCTATAAATCTTCCTTTAATATTTTCTTGCCTTTCCTTTGGTTTCGGTTGGGAAGTAGTCCTTTTTTTTTCTCTCTGGTTTTAGTGACGAAAAAGCCTCTTGTTTTTATTTTCCTGTCTTTCCTCTGGATTAAGTGACGAAATAACCTCCCTAATTTGACTTTCTTCAGTGAATAAACATAGCAAGTCTTTGTTTTTCCTGTCCTTCTGTCTATACTTTGGCTTCAGCGACAAAACAGCATCTTTTTCTTCCCGTCTTCCCTCTGACCTCAGTGACCTTTCTCGCTGGAAGTAATGTGTCACTTCCGTCTTGCTTCTGCTCTTACGTACAGTATATCGTGCCCTATCTGTTCTTACAAATTACTTTTGTCTTTCACCGCGTATTACACCTTCTTTATTTTGAACATATTTTCTCCGCTGTTACTTATTGCTTTCTTCCCTGTCAATGTTCACTCACTCCATTTGCTTCAGAGGATCACCGTTCACCAATACCCCTCACGCCGACACAGAATCACAACACAGGTCTCACATCGCCGAAAATCTGAGTAGGTCACAAAAACAAGTCCTCACACAGTAAAATACGACTCACAGTTAACGCAAACACCAGACCCAATGAGCAGAGACTTCCAAATGTCGCGTCAAAATACTAGTAGACTTATAAACTGCGTGTCGGTAGCTGTGTGACCCTCGTACAACTGCCCTGCCTCAACGAATGGCGTCTCCTTCTCACCCACTTCTCCCTAGTCGAAAATCTGTGTCCAGCTCGGAGTAAAGTTACCCCTAAATCTCTCTTACCCAACCCCACGCATCTTCTCGTTTACGCAAGCATGATTTAACTTTACTTTGAGATATTTTAGATTTACATTTTGTCGTTCGTGGTCGTGCTGGATTTGTATATACGGGTGTGTTTGTATTTTTTATTTGAAGTGGTGTAGTGAGATATATTGTACATGGCCCGTTCCAGACGCGGGCTGTGACGTCGGCATCGTTAGAGGTGTATTGAAAGTTTGAGTACATAATAGGTCTTCACTTTCCCGGTTGCCGCCACCCTCAGTTTCTCTCTCTCTCTCTCTCTCTCTCTCTCTCTCTCTCTCTCTCTCTCTATCCATTTATCTATCTATCTATATCTGTCTATTTAACTCGTTCACACACACACACACACACTACTCATTTGGGATAGGTCCCTAGAAAGACTGGACGCATATACTGTACTGTACACACAATAAAATATTCGAGCAGCAGGGGATAGAAAATGTCACTATACTCCTCTTATCTTCACTTGGCCCATATTTTCGTCCTTTTGTGGTCAATTTCACGTAGCTCAGTGGAGGAAAAAGACGATGCTACGGCTCAACATCCTTCCCCCGGCACCTCTTCGTGACTAGCGTTGTATTCTAGTGTTGCTTAGCGATTACTGCTATAGCTCAGGACTCAAGATGGAGGGGTGACAATTTTAGGCCAAGTTAGAGTAAAAAGAGTATAGTACAGTATGTGATATTCTACATCATGAACGCAGGAGTAAGAATACCGGGCAGTTTGCAATATCCATCGTTTGTGGCGTCAAATTGTTTCGTGCGGAGAGTGTGTCCATATCTTTTCGATCGACTGTAAACGCAACCAAACGTGGCATATCCCCTGTCTACAGTTCTTTCACCTTTACTTGGCGGAGTCATTCGTCCTTCTAAGCTTATTTCACGTACTTCGATAGCAGAATAAGACAGAACTAAGGCTACTCGTACACATCGTTTCCCTAGCACTTACTCGTGATTAGCACTATGTCCTTGTGTTCATGTCTTGCTATAGCTCAGCACTGAAGATGGAGATGTCAATTTTAAGCCAAGTTAAGTAGTAGTAGTAGTAATAGTAGTAGTAGTTGTAATTGTAGTAGCAGTAGTAGTAGCTGTAATTATAGTAAATAGTAGTAGTAATAGTAATGTAGTAGTAGTAGTAACAGTAATAGTAATAGTAATGTAGTAGTAACAGTAATAGTAATAGTAATGTAGTAGTAGTAGCAGCCTCAACTTCATCTGAAACGTGAACCTGGTGGACTGCAGGCTTAAGGTGCCCTTCTCCTGCAGTCCACCATCCTCCTTTTGGGGGATAGGGAAGTAGCCAAGAGACGTTTGTACTGCCAGACAGGTGAGTCACGCAGCTGCATTGGTGCCACCACATGAAGGCTTCCATCTCCAGCACCAGGCCAAGTAAGAGTAAGAAGGTCAATTCAAAGAGAGTACTACTGACCTTTGAGCTTGTGGATGGCTCTGGCTCCGTCATGCGGATCACCTCGGTGCTGTACGCGTTGCCCTCCATCTCCCCGTCCCTCAGGCAGGCTCACCGGTCTAGGATGAAGGGAAGAAAGGGAGATTATTAAAAACCCTAACATCCTTACTACATCCTTACTACCTCCAGGCGGCTTTCTTCAGTGTAAGTGACTTTTCAAACCAGTGTTTAGATATGGCTCGCTAACCTAAAATCAGTGTATAAAAAGACTTATTTAAAACTACACTGTATATATTGCGACCTTAACCCCTTCACCGGTATTTCTTATTTTCTAGTTTATTCTTGCTACCTCCAGGGGTTAATGAAGGCCTAGTCTCTCCCCGCCAGTACAAATCGTCTCCCCTGAACAGAACAAGAAAAAATATGGCTTGGTCGCAGCAAGGTCAAAATAATAGGTCATCGGGTTGAAGAGGATGACCTGGGATGAAGGAAGGGAACAGGGCTCATATTGTTATACATTTATACATGAGTGTGGCACTGACCCCTTCACCACGATGATGTATAATTTCCACTTTCTTTAGGGTATCTCCAGGCGTTTTTATTTAAGGGGTTCATGAAAGCGAGCCGGGAGGAATGGATAGGGATGGGAAGAAGGGGTAGATGAAGTAGAGAAATGGGGAGGTAGACGATGGGGAGATAAAAAGGGAGGAGGTGGTGAGAGGAAGAAAGAATGAGAGGGGGAGGTGGGAAGAAGGAGAGGTGGAGAACGATAAGCGCAGGTGAGGGAGAGAGGAAAAAAAAAGGAGAGAAGGAAAGGTTGACGGCAGGGTGACAGAGAGGGGAGGGAGGAGAGAGAAGAAATGAGAAGAGAGGGTAAAAGAAAGTGGAGAAGATGGTAAATAAGAGGCAAACAGAAAGGACAGAAGGAAAAGGGGAAAAGGAGAAGTAGAGGAACAAAAATAGAGCAAAAAAGCGAGAAGGGAGAGGAAGGGTGACAGAAAGGGAAGAGGGGAAGGAGAGGAAAGAAGAAGGGAGAAGGGAAAATGGGGATAAGGGAAGATGAGGGATGGGAAGACTAGGTAAAAGGGAGATGTGGATGGGAGACGATGGGGTGACATGAGGAGAGAAAGGAAAGGGGGGAGAGAATTAAGAATGGAGAGGAAGGAGTGGGGGAAGGAAGGAAGGAAGGAAAGAGGAATGGGGGAGGGGTGGGGGAAGAGGGAAGGGAGGGGGAAGAAGGGAGGGGGGGAAAAGGGAGGGGCGTGGTGTTGGAGGAAGGCCAAACGGTAGTGTTGGAGGAGTGGTTCAAGGTCACTCCTCGGTGTGTGTTGTTGTATTGTGTTGTTGCTTGATGTTTTGAATGAGTGTTGTGCTGCGTTTTGTTGTGTTCTCAATTTTTCTAAATAAACGAGTATGTTGTGTTGTGCCGTTGCCTGCTGCTTAATGTGCGTTGTGTTTCGTGATATATTGTGATTATGTTGTCTGTTGTTGCCTGTCGTTGCGAATAAGTGTTGCGCTGCTCTTCTTTTTGCGTTTTGTTTTCAACTTGTGATGTATTGTATTAAGGAGCTTGAGTCAAACATGCACTGCGTCGAGAGCGTGAATTTCAAACGTACTGTGTAGATGCAATGTTTTGACAGCTTAAGTTTTCGGTGCTGTCTTTACAATTTACGTTTAAACCCCTCCCAACACCAAGGATATATATAACACTCAGGGGTAAAAAAAGAAAATTACCAGATAGTTTCACATATACCGTACAAGAAACTACAAAAAAAAAATGCCACCTGGTAGTCCTGTAATATTGCAGAAATTCTCTCAATATTTTTTCACTACTCACTCCCTACGTTTCAGGAAAAGTTTGATTAATATTGGTTTGTGGTGTGGGACAAGAAGCTGCGTATAGTATAAAAGAATATATGTTTTTTTCTAGACGTGAATTTGAAGTCAGAGAAGTGGATGGGAGTGAAAGAGGGGAAGAAGAAGGAAAAAAAAAGCGAGATGGGAAGGAGGGAGAGAAGTGCGAGAGAGAAGGAATGCAGGAGGGAGAGAAAGGTGGGTTAAGAGGTTTGATTAAAACAAAAAGGGTTCTTAGGTGCCTCATCAATCAGTGGAGCTGCTAGTGATTCCCGTCGCTGCTGGCACGGTATCAGCCACTCCTCTAGCTTAAATTTATCACAGGACAACACGATACCACGCCCAAGTGTATTAGTAGTAGTAGTAGTAGTAGTAATAGTAGTAGTAGCAGTAGTGGTAGTAGTAGTAATCATTGATCTACCGAAAGTTCGTCTCCTCCTCCCCCCAAATCAGTTCCTGAAGAAGGTTATGTGATAGGTTCACCGTCGATTTCTCGCCGTCAAATTTGTTCCACATTCTTCCAGATAATCAAAGGAGCACTGTGCCACTTTTACCTCCAGCCTGACTGCTCCATGTGCGTCAGCTATAACGATCTTATCCAAGATCATAACAAGGGATGAGACATGAGATTACGGACATGACCCAAACACCACAAGACATCTCCCAATGAAAACACCAGTGTCACCGAAAAGCTTGTCAGTCAGGGTCGTAAGCAAAGGTTATGCTGCTCGATTTTTTTTTAACTGAAATGGAAAGGGCTGTGCTTACCGAATTATTCCCCAGATCTACTACTTGTACGGAAGCTTTCTACCTCGAAGTTTTAAAAAGTCTGCGTGAAGCACTGAGATGACAAGGATAATAGAAGTATGGCATGTGGCTGCTTCACCACGACAAGTCATCCAGCCAATCCACGCGTGTTTTCCAGCAGATTTAGGACTGGAAAAAATTCTGTTAATCCCACATCTACTTCATTTTCCTGATTTCTGGTTGTTTTCAGAACTGGAACAATTAATAAAAGGCATAGTTTTGACATGATAAATGACATCCAGTCTAAAACGACAAGCGTGCTGAAGAGCAGCAAAAAGAGTTCCACTTCCAGTGGAAGGAACGTTGAAACGAGTGTGTGGATGCAAGAGAGGAATATTTTGAAGAGATAACCTAAGTATGTGAATAATGTTCGGTAAAACGAGTTTGTCAACCACAATCATAACAATTTAATCACATTTGTAGAGAGAGAAAGGGTTGAGAGGAGGACAGGTATCGTAGTGGGTATGGAGAGGTGAGGGAGGGATGGGGCAGAGAGGGAGGGAGAAGAGTTAGAGAAAGGTGTGGAGGGTGTGGGGGCAGGAGTGAGGGTAGTGTGTGATCGATGAGTGTGTGTGGCCACTAGTGCCAAGTTAGTTATCGCTCTGCCACCTCACTGAACACCTCCCGTCTTCCTTCCCTGTCTGCCTCTTGCTCTCTTGCTGCCTGTCTGTCTCTCTCCCCTGCTCTCTCCCACTCTCTGCCTGTCTCCCCTGTTGTGTGCACTTTTCTCTCCCCTGCCATCCCACTGAACACCTCCCGTCTTCCTCCCTGTCTACGTGCTTGTATTTCTCTCTCTTGCAGTCTGTCTGTATCTCTCCCCTGCTGTCAGTCTGTCGCTTTCCCTTGCTGTTTTTCTGTTGCTCTTCCTTGCTGTTTGTCTGTCTCTCTCCCCTGCCTCTCTGCCCTGTTGTCTGTAGGTTTCTCTCTCCTCTACCACCCCACTGAACACCTCCCTTCTTTCTCCAGGCTCCCGTCCTCCTCAACCCTCCCTCTCCCTCTCCGTTTCTCCTCTCATACCGGTCTCTCTCTCTCTCCCACTCTCCCTTTTTTACTCCTCTCCCCCTCACTCTCCCGTTCTCCTCTCATCCCCGTCTCTCTCTCCCTTTCTGATTCCTCTCCCTCTCCCTGTCTTATATTCGACCTCAATCTTTCTATTCCCCGTAGCGAAGGGGTTAATGAAGGCTGTATCTTTCCTAACCTACTGTTATTACATCATTTCCATAGCACTTCTTCGTGACTAGCATCGTATCCTCTTGTCTAGAGATAAAAAGAGGGAAATTTAAGACATCATCGTATTGAAGGGGTTAATTATCTCTCCAGGTATTAATTGTCTCCAGGTATTAATTACGAGTATCTCTCCAGGTATTAATTGTCTCTCCAGGTATTAATTATCTCTCAGGGTAATAATTGTCTCCAGGTAATAACTGTCTCCAGGTAATAATTGTCTCTCCAAGTA
>JAGKTI010037956.1:0-10803 GCA_018397915.1 Birgus latro | reverse complement strand
TTTACCCTAAATTACTACGTTCCTATTCTATTTATGGAGGTCTGATACTCTAATGTGTAAAGGAGGAAGAGGCAGGAAAAAAATAAACACAGAGAGAGACGTATTTACTTGGCACACACACACACACACACACACACACACACACACACACACACACACCAGACAGAAAATGTTGAAAAAGCAAGAATGTATGGCAAAGAACACTATATGGTGCCTAGGACAGGCTCGGTGACGTACAGCATTCCATCTTCTATATTTAAAAATTTTCTGAAGCTTAAATTGTGCATAGGATTGTTCTGACGTACTTCAAGTTTCATACTAACAAACCTTTTTTTTAACCAGATTTGTAGTTAAGCCTTTAGCCTTTGGTACGATCAGGATTGTTACCTTTATTCTTGCAGTGACCTGACTTTTCATTTTGCTTAGAAGAGACTTTCCAAACTACACGATTAAAATATATCTCATTAGCTACATAAATACGAGAGGTCTTTCCGAAGATAAGACAAATGTCCGGGAGCACTAAGATTATTTATATAAAGGGAGATCAGATTCAACGTGTCTCAAGTATTCTTTTTGCTTTCGACGCCACTCATGCAAGTACCTATCGCGTAACGACAAAACTGTATGACTATTAAAATGAAAATATGCGAAAAGCAAAACAATTTCTGATTATAGTTAACTACTACGGAGACTTGTTTATCAGGCACATTAATTATGACATGTGGATAACGCTAGCCCGGTCTCCTCAGTCCCTTGAATCAGTGATATGTTTTTCATATTGCTGTCTACAGATGATTTTATTCAGATGAGGATACTTTTTTGGGATTGGAGAGTTTAAATGTTGCCTCCATTATCCCCTTGAACATACGAAGTGTCCCACGAAGTGAAGAAAATTGTCTGGAGGAAGCAAATATAAAACGACAATTACGTCATCGAAATGTGGAGGATTAATATACGTGCTCCTTCTTAGGCATACTGTTATACGTGCACTGATCCTTCACTACAACACTACTCTCTTATTTGGTATATATTTTTCCTCCTTACTAATTGTCCTCTATTAAACTTAAAATCCTCTCTTCTTTTTTTTGTCCCACTTTTTCTTTCTATCGTATATTTTCCTTCCTTTTCCATAGTACTTCAATTCCTACATTCCTCCTTTCGTGTCCAGTATTTCTGATCTTGTTCTATCATTATATTTTTTTCTGCTTCTCATGGTAGTCTCTTTCTTACACTTGCCTCTTCTCTCTTTGCTCTTTTTCTTACCCATTCTGTCATATCCTTTCTCTGCCTTTTACATTTATTCATCGCCTTTCTCTCCAGCCAGTGGCCATCTAGCAGGGTAGGTGGAGCTCGTTAGCCTTGGTTGGCAATCCACGTAGGAGAAGGAAAACTCTTAGGTGCAACCTGGATAGCCATAGTCAGTGACTCCGCGTCCCTGTCCATAGGCTAGTGGTGAGACCTCTCCTGGCTTGGGAGGTTAGGGTGGGCTTTGCCTCCTTCCCTTGTAAAAAAAAACAACAACCTTGCACGAAACATGAGAAGGAAGAGGGATATGGGTCAGTGTGTATTGCCTGACCCTGACTCAGTTTTGCCGGGAGTCCTCCCTCGGATGCCATCTTGTCAGGGCATTTTGGGCCCTGTCATGCTGGCAGCCACCATGATGGTTGCTGTGTAAAGCCTACGGGACCCCAGCAACTGGATGATGGGAGGGGAGTCCCAGATCCTGCTTTTGATTCATGTTGTGGTGGTGCAGAGAATGCGAGAGCCCGAGGCTCCAGGTGCGGGGGTAACCTTCGGATGGCACTGCAGGTGGGAGCTTAGAATGTTCTAAACCTTTCAAAGGATGATCGAATGCCTTTGTTGTCACGGGAGTTGAGGTAATATTGGGAGTCGGCATAGCTGCACTCTCAGAGGTGAGGCGACCCAGACATGGTGAGATCAGTAGCGATGGTAACACACACCACTGGTCTGGCTGTGATGATGGTGCACATCTTAAGGTAGTCGCTTTGGCAATTTTTGTTCACTTTGTCTCTTGTGTTGACAGGGTTACTTTGGTTGACGAGCGTATAATGCTTATGGGACTGGAGCAATCCCTGGGCTTCATCTCTCTTATTACAGTGTACGCTCCAACTGAAATAAGTGATCATGAAGAGAAATAGCTATTGTGCGCCAAACTTGAATGTTGAGGAACAGTGCCGCACGTGGGATACACTCCTGGTCTTGGGAAACTTTAATGCAGCTGCTAGCACTGACAGGGAGGGCTTCAGGGACTGTGTAGGTCCCCATGGCTCTGGAACCGGGAAATCCGATGGTTCTTACTTTCTGGGGGGTTGCTAAGGAGATTGATCACATTCTTGTTAGAAATCACTGAAGGATCCTTAAAAAAATGCAAGGTTTTGTGGAGTGCAGAGTTCTTTAATACTGAGCACAGACTTGTTGTTGCTACTCCAAGGCTACAGATCAAAACTTAGAGATTTTCAAGATGCCACAAAAGAAGGTTCTATCTTGAAAAATTCAGGAATGCAGTGGCAGACTCAAATCTTTCTCAGCCTTTAAGTGTACTACCCTGGCAGCAACTGATGAGTGAATTGAAGACCACCCAAGATGAAGGAGGGGATTCATCTCACAGGGGATGCTGACCTTCACTGAGGAGAGTCGTGTTGCCAGACTGGCTGGGGATTGGTAACAACACAGACTACTGTCTCAATGGGCACAAGTTTCACTGAGAAGGGATAGGGAGAGGTACGGTAGGGAAACTGCTGAGGAGGAGGAAGGTCATTTTCATGCAAATGAACTTCGACCCACCTACCAATCCCTGAAGAAGCTCCACTGCAGACCCACCTCCCAGGTTAACTCTGTTCTGACAGCACATGGACGGCTCATGTCAGGGGCAAGTGAGTATAGAGCTCTTTGGGCTGAGTCGATCATACCCAGGACTGCTGCCCTTATGGGGCCATCACAAAGGTTCCATACAATGTTCTTATTGTGTTTGTGCCTCAGTCTGGTGTGCGTTCTGCAGTGCTGCATTATGTGTGTTATATTATGCGGGCCAGTTCTACATGTGGCCCACTTGTCATCTGTGATGCCACACAATCTGGACCTAAGCTGTTAACTGAGGAGGGAGGGTGGTGTGGCAGGTGTACCGATCTGAGTCTAGTTAGCTCTAAACGATGAACTTTACAATTACAAGAACGTCTCTGATACATGAATGTTTGGAGGAGGGGCTTGTAATACATTATTCTGTTAGGCTTTATGTTGCCCTGCTCATGAAATAAGTATGTGACTTTTTCTTTATTGTTAGTGTCGGAATGTTTGGAGGTGGGACCTTGTTGAAGAGGATCAGGTAATGTTTGTAAGACGATTGATTTATGTGTCTAGTTTTGTATGAGGCAGCCACTAAATGACAAGGATATTGTGTGTTAGCACAAGCCGTCACATAGAATTGAGTGCCTCTTACATCTAGTATTTTCTAACAAAGAAGACTTCAGTTTCAAAGTGTAAGTCAGCTGTGGAAGTGGTTTTGGTGCAGCCACTGATGATGTATAATGTGTTTAGCTGCATTGTCTGGAAGATGCTTTTATGGGTGGTAGACTGGATTAACCATTGCCAGGGAGGCATAGAACATCGGCGATCTAAAATACTGTTCATACAGAAAGGAGAGTGTTTCTTGTTTGTCCAGATTCTGTTCCCGTAAGTGTTCTGAGTGCATCGTCTCTGACATTGCACTGCATCATGATGTTTTGTATGTGGACCTTGAAAGAGGAGGCTCGGTGTCATACTTCAAGGATCTTAGTTGGGTGTACGCGTGGCTTGCTGCTGGTGATGAGCGTGGTGGTGGATTTGACTGGAGCAATTGTCAACCTATTGCCCTTGACCCATGCATGAAGTGTGGTGAGGTAGCCTTCTTGCAGTGTGCAGACTATCTGTGATGTGGTGTGCGTTTATAATGGTAATGTCATCTGAGAATGTGGCAATGTTTGTGGGCGGTTAGGGTGTGGAAACGTCGTGCAAGTATAGATTGAAGAGTGTGGGTGCAAGAACGGTACTCTGAAATTTCATTAGAAAAATTTCATGTTCCAGATGAAGTGCCCGGAGCGACAGGTGATGGAGGGAAGCGTTCCCGAGGTAGCACTGTACACCCCAGATGAAGAGGAACAACTGTAACTTCAAGACAGGAATCGAAGCCTTCCCAGTGTACATCACATCATTCAAGGAGGCTCTGTCAGACTGGCTGGGCGCCATCTCATCTGCTAGTAGCAAGAACAAACACAAATGGCGTCTTCTTACTGAAGAGATTTGACACTTCACTGATAGCTTAGCTTTCGCTTCCTTATATAAATGTGCCTCTTTCTTCCTCCGTCTCTGTTCTGTCCACTTTACACTGTCCACTTGACCTAAAATTGCCATCTCCCTGTCTTGAATAGTGTACTGTAAGAAGAGATAGTACTACAACACAGTAATAACCAGGAAAAAGTGCTAAGGAATGTTTGTAGAGTCGTAGTATTGTCTTATTCTGCCACTGAACTTTGGGAAATAACCTGCATAAGAGCACATATCTCCACTAAATTAAGCTGGACGAGCTACGATCTCCACTCCTCTTCCTGGATACCTATTTAACAAATGCATTAATTCCCTTTGCTTTCTCCATAGTTGTTGTACACTTTGGTCATCAGAGGGATAATGTTCTGCATATTACTGAAATATTAAGGGCAGTATAAGCAAACCCTTTAACTCTGACTGTCATTTGTGAAACTTAATGTTGTGATAAAAATGCTTTTGGTCTCTCTGCCTCGCTGTTGATTGCATAGTGTATTGTGGCGGGCAAGCTGACAGCACAGTGAGAGACTGGGGACTTTAGGACATATCCACACCCCCACTTTTAATAATACAGGCCTAACTGGGGACATGGATACAATTTCACAATGTGTTTTTATAATGTACGAGTAGACTTACCTACACTGGGAAATTGCATACATTATACGCTGAGCACTTATGATGCAGACATATACCTTAAGTGTATGCTGTCCTTGCATCCATCACCGTGCAGCACTCCTTGTGGATACAGTATATCTGTTACCTATATTAATAACCTTGTACGGATGTTACCTTCATTAACCACTTGGTACATCTTTCATCTTTATTAACCTCACTCTAGACCAGAGGTTTTTAATCTTGAAGTTTGCGCCACTTGGAGTGCGAAGTATCAAACTGTGGGTGCGAAACATACTTGTACTTTACATTCAGCAGTATATTTAATGAAGTTTGTAAACATACATAATTCATTTGTTATTAGGTAGTATTTTTTCCCATGTCTTATAATACTGATAGTGCATTTTGCAGTTATAGTGCTTCCATTATCCCCTGTGCTTCCCGTTTTTCCACGGCTGACAGTGTTTCATATCGGTGGCCATTTAGAAACTAGTGATTTTCACATCAACTAGTATATGTATTCACACACATTAACGAGCTGAAAACACGCTATCCAAATACAGGTATGATCATTTTTACTGCCACAGAGTATTTACATCACTTCACCGAGATATTACTGTTTTGGATAAAATGCATCAAAGAGGAAATTTTGTTATTTTTTTTTTTTCATTCGTTGAGGCTTCTGATGCAGAAGAACTGCCTAACAAGTGTGAAATAGAAGATCATTCGCACAGCCTGCTGCACAACGGACAAGATAAATCTTTCACTATGGACAGGTTTCTGTTGAAGAGAGAAGGATGTCAGATCCATTTAACTTCCACCCTGAATCAACTGATGAAAGTCACAGATGATTACCTTTACCTGAAGGCCATTGAAAAATTCAAATGTAAATTTAATCAGTGCAGCCAGACACCTTGCATTGCGCTTAACTCGAACACTGAAACAGTTAGCAAAAAGATCCCTGGATATTCTTGCCTATTTGTGACCAACTATTTGTGCGAGGCCGGTTTATTTACGTCCCAATGTGACTTCAAAACAGTGCCGTGTCCCGGATATACTGAATGGATTTGCTAAAGGGAGACGTAAAATCAGCACAAGATGAAGGGAGTACCAGGTGGTCGAATTGAACATTCTCATATGGTCGTTCTGTAAATGAAATGTTTCACTTTTGGCTTTATTCAGTTTCCTCTTCAAATAAAATAATTGCCAAAATTTTATAGTAATATACATTTTCATGTCTGCATTCAAGTCAGAATTTTATTGCGAGCGAGCAAGCGAAGCGAGGTCCAGCCCGTCTTGACCTGCCCGACCGCGATGGCTTTCAGAGGCCAATAATTTTTCTACTATTTGAGACAGAGATATCTTTTCAGCAGGTGGTAGATACATTCAATAATAATTTTTGTAGCTATACATTTCCACATAAGACCAAAGAAACCCATTGGAATTCCAGCTTTCCAAGGGAATGTACTGAGGGCTTCAAATGACATGATCCACTACGAAATCGATTTTAAAAAATTCCTGTTGTAACACTGTGTTTTCTTGGATGAATTCTAATCATTAAATATCGGATATTACGCTCATAATTTTAACCGAACATTTTTTCTATGTTCAGGAGGTGAAATCAGCAAGGGTATTCACCCCATTCCTAGGTTTTATTGTTCGATCAACAGCCAAGCGTTTACCGACACAGTTCATTGATACAAGTTGGGAGCAGAGAAATGAACATTGCGCATTTATAAATTCTATAGTGCCTCACTATTTGCACATCCAGTGCCTGGAATACTTAAGCGTTTTCGAAACCGTATGCAAGCTTCTTCTGCAGGAGTGCGCTGAGCCGTTGTATACTGGAACGTTCTTGATGGTTACTGTGGAAACCATGGAAAAACCTCTTGAATTCAATTCTGGACAAGCATACTTGGCAGCTCCACTTTTGTTATATGAGACAATGGAGTGACCGGCACTAACTCGAGTCATGTTTTATAATGTGGTTTATCTGTTTTGCTGTTGCTGTTGTTATTGTTGATGTTCTCATTCATCGCATATGGTTTTTCGCTGCGTTTTTCACAATTGATATGAACGGTGCGCATGACGGTGCGGCTGAGCAGCAAAAGTTTACACCAAGATGAAATTATGATGATAGGTGTATGTACAAACACTCGCTCGCTTGTCACACGCTTACAAATTGCACTCTACTGGTAGTAAGATTATGTGCTTAGAATATCAGATTAATTTCGAATGCACGATCAGCAGCAACAATGTAAAATTATCAGCAAGTACCCACGCAGTCTGTTTAAGAGTGGTAAATCGAGATGTAGTTGTTATTTTGCCCTCCATCTCTCGTAGCTTTATCGGTGAAAGGATTGCACCGAACCGGTAGCAATATCCAGTGGGCTTATATTTTTTCTTACACACAAAAAAACTTGTATATTCTACAAACATCTTTAGAGGTGAGATCAGGATAGGTACATTCATCTATTTTGTGTGTGTTCAAAATGTCCACGATCCCATTCATGGCTCACTGAACTGATCGACTTGAACAACCAGCTATTACATCGCAGACCTTCAGGGTGGGAAGCACTGGGGTTTCCAGCAAGATTTCAAGGGTTGCCGTTGCCACCAAGGTCACTTTCACTGACACTCCACAGGATTTAACAGAAAATAAAGCCAGAAACAGTTTGGATGCAACTAATTACATCCTACTGTCGAATGTTTGAATAAATGTGAGTTCAGAACATTACTTAACACTTTTTTCTTATGCAAGGACTAAAGGAAAAAAAAAAGACCAGAAGCCTGGAAACTGTCCCCTTCAAGAAGAAAAAAAAACAGATAATAGAGTCAAATATATTCAAGATTCATTCATTTTGAGATGCCTGGACCCACAGCGTGTAAAACGCTGGAGGTCATAGGCAGTAGGAAATATAAGCAGAAGAAGACAGTTCCAGAGTTGACCTGGTGCATACATGAGGGATTGAGAGTAACGGTTAACTCTTGCATTAGAGAGATGGACAGAAAAGAGATCAGAGTTTGCTGCTAGACGGGTTCTATGCACCTGCTGTGGTGGTGGAGGGAAGCAAGCAGACAGTACAGAGGAGCAGTGACAATTGAAGCAGTGATTAAAAAGAGATAAAGATGCAACAGTGTGGCAAAGAGAAATAGGTTGAAGGGAGCCAGTAAGAGGATGGGAGTTAGTGAGGTGAAAAACCTTTGACTCCACCATGCTGATACGAGCTGTATGTGGTGAGCGTCCCCACACATGAGGGTTGTATTCTACACTGGGGTGAGTAAAACACATGTATAAAGTCAACAACTGTTCAGGGGTAAAGAAGGAATGGAGCCGGCTTAGCACACCTAATCTCTGGGAAACAGATTTTGCAAGAGACTTATATGACCTTTCCAAGATAAATATCAAAATAATGAAACTCAATGAATATTCAAAGATGATGCAGAGTTGACTTGCGTATTGTTAAGAATTGGAGGATATTACCGTGGTAGATTTTCGTGGGTCAAAATATGTAAGAACTGAGCTTTTGATACATAAAAAACAAGGGTACTGTTCCCCAAATCAAACATACGAGCCTAGTCAGAAATAAGTTTGCCATAGCCTCATCACTTGTTTGTTGAAGTAACTGCTGAGACGGATGCTGCCTGAAGCAGATGGAAAGTTGAAAGGTGGAGTAATCAGCGTATGAGTGACTAGAGTTATATGTACAGCTCAGAAGGTCATTGATAAGTAGAAGGAAGAAAGTCAGTGATGCGACAAGAGCACTATTGGTAACCCTAGGAGAAGAATGGTGGCCGTCAACAACAGCAGCTATAGAACAAGCAGAAAAGACGCTAGAGATGAAGGGACAGATTGAAGGATAAAACTCATTAGAGGGCTGTTTGGAAATTAAAGATTTATGCTAGAATCGATCCAAAGCCTTTGAGACGCCAAGTGCAATAGCAAAGCTTTCGAAAAAGCCCAAAAGGAGGACACCTGGAGTGTGAAAGGAAGGTTTGAAGATTGCCAGTAAAGCATCCCTGGCTGCCTCATACTGACAATGGAAAAGAAGGTAATGATAAGAAAGGTGCTTTAACATTCCTTTTTTTTTAGAGAGAGAGAGAGAGAGAGAGAGAATAAATTAAAAAACTTTAGAAATATACGATGCTCAAGCAATTGGACAGTAGTAAGAGGACTAGGAATGGTCACTCTTCTTTGGGAAAGGCTGAGTGAGAGCAAACTTCGTGTGAGAAGGAAAAGTACAAGTTGACGGACAAAGCCAAGGTGAAAGCACAAAAGCACAGGTCTTGACAATAGAAGGAACCACGTCAGGCCCATATTCCTTTTTAGTATTGAGGCCACTGATGGCAGGAAACACAACATTTGAAGAAATTTTAATGTCAGCTATGAGGAAGTCAGAAGAGGGAGGTGATGGAGGAACAGCACCAGAATCATCTAAGGTGGAACTGAAGGGTAAAGTCTGAGTGAAGAGTTCTCCTTTATCAGTAGAAGAAACAGCTACAGTCAAAAGAGCAGAAAAAAGGAGAGAAGGATGATAAAGTAAAGTTGTTAGAAAGGTTTTTGGCAAGGTGCCAGTAGGAGAGGGAAGAAACGTACAAATTAAACATTTTTAACAGGGCGAAGGACTTAACTTGATTCCAGGCTCTGGTACCTTTAGAAGGCCCTCTTCATTTTCTGGACAGCAATAGAACAAGCGTGATTAAACGACGGCTTTTTTTGCATTACTCACAGGATAAGAGAATGGAAGGTATGCTTTCATGCCCAAGAGAATAACCTATATAATGCGTGAAGCACACTCAAATTATTCCCGGCCATGCAAGAAATATTCATTCCAAGGAAAATCAAAGAAATACTGCCTGAGGGCATCCCAGTCAGCAATTCCAAAGTGCCAAGGCCGTCGCTTCTTGGGAAGGTACACAGGCCTTACTGGACTGATAGGACAGATTAAGGTGTTGAGGTTACAGTTGAAGGAGTCCAACGGAGGGGAAATATTGGTAGCATAAGCTGAAGGATAAGTTGTAGGGAAAAGGCCAGATATGCTTCAATTCTCTCCTAGGCTGTCAGGAATACGAGCAGAGTACTGTACAACCTGCTCTAGGTCATTAAGGATAGAAAAAATGTTGGCTTGTCCACTAGGTGGATTGGTCAAAGGAGAGGAGAGCCAAAATGGAAGTGAACATTGATATAATCTAGAATGGAGGTTTCAGAGAAAGGAGAAATAGATAGGATGTGTTCCATCTCAGAAGCAAGATAGTCAAAGAACTGTTCATAGTCAGTAGAATTAGGGGATAAGTAAACAACACAGATTTATTTAGTCAAAGAATGACAGGAAAGTTGAAGCCACAGGGTAGAGAATTCAGAATATTCAAGTTCAGGAACACAAAAGCAAGATATGTTGTTGAATTCATATACAACACCCTAGGGTTTGAAGTGTGTGTAGAGACAGTTGTATGATACAAAGATGGGTTTGCTATCAGTTGCCTCGGACAGCTGAATCTCAGTAAGGCAGAGAACGTGAAATAATGCTGAACTGAGAAGAAAGTAGAGGAAAGGCCGTGAACGTTACAGAAGTGAATAGTTGTGTCAGACAGTGGTTCCAAGCTTCTCTCTTGGTTGTCACTGGGAGAGGGGCGGATGATGGGGACCTTTATTTTCTCCCCCACCCCCACCCCCATCGGGGACTCCGAGGCTGGGTTATGGTGTTTTTTTTTTTTTTTAGAAAAGAAAGTGGGGTCTGTAATGTGCACGTAATATGGTGTTGACTGAAGGAAGAGGACAACGAGCGTTGACGTGAACAGCATCATTATTACAAACGTTTCGATATTTAAAATGTTATCATAAGTGATCTAAAAATGGGAAACATTTTTAGATCA
>JAGKTI010037955.1:0-10803 GCA_018397915.1 Birgus latro | reverse complement strand
ACTTACAGGCAGAGTGCCACTTAATGCATGCAAGCACAGTCTATGTAGAACAAGATCATTGGCATCAATGTGTGCAGAGAACTTTGGTGATACTTGCCTAGCACGCCACAAGCCTCACAGAACGCAGGCTAAAGAATAAGATCAAAGAACTGACCAGAGGAAGACTGAGGATTAATGTTTGTAGATTCAGCGAGGTTCACTGAGGCAATCACGACTGCTACTTCCCTATCTTCCTCCATTACTAATCCTGGTTCCTATTTCACTTCTAGGGACGAACAGGCCGTGACACTAAGACCTCATCAAAGGGTAATAAATCGGGTCCTGGAGCCGAACCCCGGACAGTTCGGGTGCGGTAAACAGATGGAGCTGAGGAAATGGATAAGGCTTAATACTATCAGCTACATGAAGGTCATTAGAGCAGAGGCCCTCCTCCCCCCCTCTCTCTCTCCCTCCCCTTTCCTTCTCTCCCCTCCCTCTTTCTCTCTCTCTCCCCTTTCCTTCTCTCCCCTCGCTCTCTCTCACTCCCTTCATCCCTCTCACTCTCTCTCCCTCTCCCGCTCCATCCTTCTCTCTCCCTCTCCCCTCCTCACTCTCGTCTCATTTTCCATCCCTCCCTGCCCCTCTCCCTTCCTCCTTCTCCCTTTCTCTCCCTCGCTCCCTCCCTCCGTACCTCCCTCCCTCCCTCCGTACCTCCCTCCCTCTCCCTCTCTCTCTCCCTCTCCCCTCTTTCCTCTCTCTCTCTTTCCATCTCCCTCAATCTTCCTCTCTCTCTCTCTCTCTTCCTCTTTTTCTCTCGTCTTGACTCTTTCATCCCCCAGACCAGGACCTGCAGTAGTCGGTTAACACCCAAATCTCCAAGCGTACTTACTGGCAGCTGAACAGTGATAAACAGAATACATACTGAGTCCACCAGTCCGACCAGCCCAACAGAAGGAGTAGAAATCATTTGCTAGGATGGTGTGGAACTAATCGCAATCACAACAAAGAGGCCAGGAGAATTATCACCTGTTCAATCATAACAGAAAGCTGGATGAAAAGATTATTGGAGTTTGATTCCTACTTCATCCAGATCAATTTTATTCTGGTGAGACGAATACCGAAGAGCGCCAAAGGGTTGATAAAGGTAAAGCTATATCTTTTCGTTAGAAAAATCTCCTCCAAGCTGTATGAACTCGCTTTTTTTTTGTCTCTCACATGACTACTGTATTGCTGCACATTCAACAATACACAGCTCGGTCCTTCATCCTTCCTTAACCCCTCTGGTACGCAATTTTTCAGCCTCGACTACCCCCAAGGCGCAAAACAGGCCTATTTTTTTGACTTTCTCAAGGGTTAATAGTTTTAAGCCCGATTTATAGAACCTGAATTACACACCTCAAAATGCAAACCCCACCCTTGTAGACCCAATAGTTACCGAGCTATGGCCTGTCAAAGTTGATATTAGTTACCCGTCATGGTCCGGGCGAGAAGGAAAAATACACTGGGGGGGGTGGGGTAAAGATACTCCGTGCTAGGGGGTGGAGAGCGGTAAGGCCGGGGGGGGGGGTGTAGAGGGATGGAGGGATGGGAGGAGACCACCATCAGTCACAAAGGAAGGGTCCCTTTGGAGTACAGGGACGTGGAGGGAGGGTAGGAGGGAAATACCCTCCCCCAGACGACTAGGGGGGGGACATGGGGGGGAATCCACATCGGAGGAGGATGCATGAGGAAGGTGTGGGAGGGGTGGTGGTGGTGGTAAGAAAGGAGGGAGGTAAGGTAATAACAACATAGTGGGGTAGAGGGACGCGGCGAGAGGGAGATGGGGGGTACACCCCCCACCGCCTAAGGAAGGGTCTGGATCCCCCCTCCCGCATATCCAACACTCAGTTCAGTTTGGTCAGAAGCCATCTACATCACAGCTAGGGTGGAGCAAGCTGCTGCCAGTTTTTTGTGGAAGTTGCACGATCAAATTAATTTTCCATTTTAAAAATTGTGGAAAAACGTCGATCGTCGAGTTTAGCACTTTATGGGTTAATACTCGTGAAGTAACATATTTTTCTCACGACCTGTTTGGAAATACTTCTCTAAAAAAATAAATAAATAAATAAAAATAAAGGCTAGGTGTGCTGAACTGTCTGCACCTAATTTTGACCCCACTCAACTTTTGGCTTTATCCAGTGTTGTTATTGGCCTTTGTTTGCTTTATAGATATTGTGTGGGGGCTTACCACTTACACCACTTTATGTGCAAGATTAAACACAGGCAAGGCGGCACTTTAACGTCCCTTCTTGCACTGATTCTTTTCACCCTCTCCGTCAATGCCTAAATCTCTCTCTTAGTCTCTCATGAGGACAAAAGTCTCACAAAATTTCAGGTAATGGTAAGGACAGAGTAGTTATACAGACAGTGTTAGACGAATGTGAACAACGTTTCATTAGAAGCATTACAGATGAGAAGGAAAAAAAATAACTGTTTTTATTCAGCTAAACTAAATCAGGAGAGTTGCCCACCTGGCATTTGCTTAAGTCATACAAGCTTTTGCGAACTAGAACATATGATGAGTTTAAGAAAATCCCAGAGGAAATTTTCAGGAGGCAGAAATTTTTTAGTTGGTATAGCCCCAGAATTACATAAAATTGTAGACCTACTAAAACAAATTCCAACTCATATTTGGGTGACATAAAAATTGCCATATCCACCATTAAAAGAACTCCGTGACTTGCATAGAAATTTCAGAATGGGTTGGAAATGATGGTAATATGTCACCAATTCATGTCGTTTACATAAGCTGCATTACGAGTATGCAAACTGCCTGAAAGAGTTCTAAAAATTGCAAAGATGATCCCTTATAGTCCAGGAATGTGTTTACTAGATTATGTGTATGAACTAGAGTTACAGTGCAATCAATCAGGTGTGACTGAAATATCACAAAACAATAAAACAGGTGAGAGTAGCAGAAACCGTTGCAGTGATAAATAAATCTAGTCCAAGTAAAGACTAAAGACAGTCTCATCAAAGTACAGACAAACAGATTGTCAGCAGAACTCGCACACGCACACCCAGCAACATGCAGACTTAGAAATTCGGGAGTAGCCCTAGTAGGGAACAACACACAGAAAGACCAAAATATGTTAAATCATGTCGTATGTCAAATTCGAGAGATAGACTTTGATTCTACGGTGCAAATCCAGGCCACATGCGACCTGAATGTTACATCAAAAATAAACAAGACTGAAACAAGGTAAAAGGGTTTGAACCGTACTGTAGGAAACAGATACTGTTGGTCACTGGACTGGAGAATGTAAAATGGTAGAAAAATTAGTAGGCGCCTTCATTTCGGGGAAGACTACAGTAGCACAAAAAAAAAACAATATGTAAAACAAGATAAACAATCAAATAAACCAAGAGTAAAGATAGCATTTATAGATGGGAACGAAGCATTCTGGTTTCTACTTTCTGTGAAGATGAACAGATTTCATTATTCGTGGATTCAGGGTCTCCAGTCAGTCTGATTACACAAGATGAATTAGAATGAATTTTTAGAAATAAAAGAATGGTAACATTTATGGAGAAACCAAACTTAGATTTATACACTGTAGATGGTAAAGAAATACCTGTGAAAGGTATGATTAAGATAGATATCAAATTTGCAGAGACTACCAAAACAATCACAACTATATTCTACACAGTAGAGAATATATCAATTAAAGCAAATATGCTCCTTGGCCTATGTACAATGAGACAAGAAAATATTTTACTGATGCCACATTTTAATGGTATACAGTTTGACGATGAATTCATAGAGGAAATTTATTCTCCAGATAACACACCATACAACTGTAGAAAATCTAAAGTAACAAAAGATATTAAACACAAAAAAAGTTACGAACAGTATGTCCCACACTCCCTCAAAGAAAATGGGCAATCAGACCCACTGTCTCACATCTTCCAGCCAAGATCACATAAACTCTCACCCACAACTCACCCAGCTTGCAGCAGCTATAACGTAACCATACCACCAAGATCATTTATGAAAGTCACAGTAAAGAGTAAATAGAAGAATTGCAATGTTTTTGTGTTAGAAGAAACTTGCAAAGTGAAAGGTCTCTCAAATAGAGAATCCTTTATGTTGGATAAATAACAGAGGGGAAATGAATGTCTTCCTAATAAACCTGGTGAATGGAGATGTGCAGATCAATAAAGTAACTTGTAAAAGGAATTTAGAGACTTGTCTAGCTCCTATATAGGAAGTAACAATAACTGGAACATCAAGCAAAAATAAATCGGCAGACAGAGAGTGCGTAAAAGAACATTTCATTCCCGCTGAATATTTTAATGTAGAGAATGACCTACTGAATTTACTACAAAAACACCGACAGACAGTTGCATTACGCTGTGAAAAATTAAGTTGTACAGATTTAATACAGAACAAAATCAACGTAAAACCTGATACACAACCTATCTACATACCTGAAAACAGAGCTGCACACTTGCAGCATGCATTAGCTACAGTAAACAATATGAGGATGAATGCTAAGTCTGGGTATCACTGAACCACCAGTTTCCCCATGGAGTGCACCAATTTCCTTTGTGCCTCAACAAAATGGTGAAATGTGGGCAGTCACTGATTATCGCAAACTAAAAAAAGCAAACGAATCCTGATTGTTTTCCCATGCCATTGTTAAATGACGTCTTATAAAATACTGAACCAGAAAACCATGTATTTTCAACAATGAATTTGCTCAGTGGCTATTACTGAATAGAGTTATACGAGGAATCGCGGAAATATATAGCATTTTCCACAAATAGTGGTCACTTTCAGTACTGCAAAATGCCAATGGGGCTTCGCAAGGCTCCAGGCACCCTTCAACATTTAATGAATAATGTATTATCAGGAATGCTAGGTGATGGGATTTTTGTCTGTCTGGATGACATTGTAATTCCAGCAAAAACAAAGAGCGCTTACAGAAGACAGACCAACTCTTAGGCAAGTTAGCCACTGCTGGTTTAACAATTAAACTGCCTAGATGTAAATTTTGCTTTAAACAAGTTAAATTCCTAGGCCATAGGTTGGATGAAGCCACACTTCAGACGAAAAAAATAAAAGCAGTAAGGGATTTCCCTGAACCCATAAATGTGGATGAAAACAACAGTTTCTAGGACTAACAGGATATTATAGAACTTTTATACAAGGATTTTCTAATCTAGCAGAGACGTTATTCCACCTACTGAAAAAACAAGCTATATTTCAGTGGGGTGAGGAACAAATTTTAGCATTTAATGGCTTAAAAGATAAACTTATATGTGCACCTTGCTTGGCATATCCAAACTTTAATAAACCATTCATAATTTGCACAAATGCCTCAGTTAATGGGTTAGGAGCTGTACTGATGCATGGAGATAAACGTGGAAAATATCATTCAACTGCATTTGCCAGCAGACAAACAAAAGGAGCAGAGAAAAGTTATTGTACTACAGACCTAGAGGCTCTGGCAGTGATATTTGCACTACAAAAATTTAGTGATCTTCTATATGGTTACGAAATTCGCCTCTATACTGATCATAAGCCTGCCTCCCTTGGGCATGTTTCAGGTAAAACTCATCACTAAAAGGAGAGCAAGATGGAACTGTACAGTCCAGAATTGCAATGTAAATATTCACAAATATTATATAAAAGGTAAAATGAACATGACAGCAGACACTGTATCACAAAATCTATCAAAGACCAATATCACTACAATTAGTTTCAGGGAAACACTCCTCAGTAATGAAGAAATTTCTCAGACACAAAGAGACGACCCCGTATTGTCTAAAGTTATATATTATTTAGAATCATGTGATGATATATCATTGCCTAAGCTATATGTACCACTTAAACAGTTCCCAATAGTAAACAATCCCTTATGTAGGGTAAATCCAGGACAACCAAATCATAGGAAGGATATTAGGCAGTTAGTTAATCCTAATACAATGATACCTCACATTTTAAGGATAATACATCATAGTCCACATGCAGGCCATCCTGGCAAAGATAGGACAGTCAGGCAGGCCAGGATGTCATACTATTGGCCATCATTACACAAAGACATATATGATCACATTGACAGATGTGAACCATGTGCAAAACACAAAAGTTACACTTTAGCACCTGCACTTTTAGGGAAATATCCTGTACCTAACCAACCGTGGGACATTGTTGTGGTTGACTAACTTAATCATAACTTAATCATAATCAATATCTTTTTGTTGCTACTGATCATTTCTCACGATATGAAATTTTGGTCTCAGTAAAGGATAAGACAGCAGACACAGTTGTGCGGGAAATCATAGTGTAAACAATACAATATAAGAATGGTTAATGTTTTAGCACATCATCCAGCTTCCAATGGATTGGTACAGAGACAGGATAAAAACGTACTAGATGTACTACGTCATATTCTCAATGGGAATTAATGCAAACTGGGATGATTGGATCCCCAGAGTTGAAGCATCAGTTAACTGTGCAATTAACAGATCTATAGGAAATACACCTCATTGTATAATTTATGGGACAGACAAACGTCTCCCAAACAAGATACTGGAAGGCGAGCAAATACCTATATACGATTATGATGATTATCCTAAATTTCGTTTTATGTGAATTTCAAGAGATACCCACAAAGTTAAAGAAACAATTAACGATGTCCAAGGAAGAAATGACGGAATCATTTAATAAGAAAGCAAAAGAATCAATTATCAACATAAGTGACATTGTCTATGGCATCATTCACACTAGAGACAATAAACTGTCACCGAAAATTGAAGGCCTATACAGAGTAAATAAGAGAACTGCCAATAAGGTGTTAGTTGAGTCACTATCGAGTGACGAAGAGAGACAAATTCATGTTGATCATTTAAAAAGGATCTCAGGAAATTTAGCTTGCAATTACAAAACATCGGATACAACCAAAAAACCTTGTAAATACGATGGAAATAAGCCGGAAGAAATTAATACATACCGGAATAAATTATGATCACATACCAGACTGACAGACATACATGCAACTAATACAACACTTACCATAACAAGGCATTTACATGACCTAGGAATCGATTTAGGCTCCATTTACAGGTAATACGTTGACCAAGTCGAGAAAACTGAAATGTTCATCATCAGCATCATCACCCCTAGCATGACTTGCGAACATCAATGGATTAGCTATCTAATAAAGTAGAACAGGCTAAGATCATTATGCTCACCATGATCCAAAACATCCCATCAGGGACTGACACGATTAGGGAAACAACATCACAAATACACGTGACGAACGTGGTTTGTTCGATCTAGGTGGAGCAATTCTAGGCAACATTTTTGGATTGGCTACAGAAGCTGATCTTGAATAAATAAATAAAAAATTTAACAAGACTGCGCAAAGTTTCACATATCAACATAAGCTACCTGACCCAGAACAATGTAATTGTGACGATTTGTAAAGGACCTACGAAAGACTGAGAAGTCAACTCAAAGAAACTGTGGAGAAAGTAAATGCACTAGAAAGAAATACTACTTTTCCAGCACTTCTCAGTGCTCACGGAACATATTTGCATGATAATACTTCACTTAGACAATACTAGAGCTCGTTATCAAGCTTTCATGAAAGGCATTACTAATGGTGATAATGGAAGGATCACCATTAATTTACTTCCCACTCACAATTTACGTCAAATAGTCAGTCAGGGCGTAAATAAGCATTGTCTGAAGCCTTTGTTTGAGGAAAGGAATCTGATGTTATATTACCCATACTTAGAAGCAACACTTACAGCAACGTCAGTAGTAGTTCATGTACCATTAATAACAGATGATTATTTTCATAGTCAAAAATACCCTTTTCCTTCTAAAAAAGATGACTCATTAGTCACTATCAACACCAAAAAAGAAGTCATCATAGTCTTCAATAAACAGGACACCCACGTTCACTAGTGAAACAACAACTGAACATGAATTTCATCACCGCATGCATTTCTCCGTTGTCCTGCGTATGTCTTCACATTTCAGCCAGATGAGACAGTCCCTTGTGAAATGGCTGTCATAAAGAATCACAGCATCCATCATTAATGCAGTTTCACCTTTGCTCCAATAAATTCATCCATCATCAACGCACTGGACATTCACAGTTTTTCTGTTTCACTCAAAATACATCAGTTTTTGTAACCTGCCCAGACACACCCCTAACACATACATCAGCGTCTGGTTCATACATATCACCGGATTACTGTTCAGTACTAACCCCTTCATTATCCACCTTACCTACTAGAAACCACTATGCTATTATAAACATAGGTTCTTCCAACAATTACTTACGATGAATTTAAATAAGAGTAAACTTATTAAGTTAACTTCACCTACGTTTGAAACTATGCAACTGATCAATCAAACAATGCAACCTTGGGAGGAATGTAGTAGGATTATGTTCAGTCCATAATATGTTAATACCCCAGCATCAGTCATTCTTATAATTTTCTCCATCATATTTGCTATTTATATTGGCTTTGCGTAGAATGCAAGCTAGGAATGAAAACTTGGAAACAGTCTATAAGAGCTATGTATTACCAGTGAGACCAATCGTGTAAATATTGTAAATATTATATTCTGTCTATCTATCTATCATCCAATCCTACATTGCCCCATGAGGAGCGTAGAAGCCCGGGTCTAGGCAAGTCGTTCCTAACATTTAAGATGAGAGTGACCAGCTGCAGTTACCCACTAAACCACCAGGCGCCATAATTTGGTTATATGGTTACAACCCAGCGTAGTAAATGGTTTCCTGGTGTACAGGAAACCATTCGGCTTGTCACTCAGTGTAGAGTCATACATAAGCAGAAGGAAGAGGAAAGAATGAAGTAAAGACAGACAGACGAGGAAGGAAGGAAAGGAGGGAGAGGAAAGGGCATTAATCTGAATATAAACTGCACAACAGAATGAAGCTAATATACATGTATCCATTTTACACTATGTTACCATATTACAGTACTATGTCTCATATAAATAGATAGCAAGCACATTCATGATACAACTGACTACTGTAGACTTACCAATGTATTACTATTATATTGCTATTGTATAAATGTGTATAGATATATATATCTCCATTAATCTGTACAATTATGTTACTACATTCGGTTTCTACAATATTATGCTGTACAGTATACCATGTATTTACATTAGTATTTAACTAAATTGTTTAACAAGTAGATAAATAGCCATGTAACCTATTCCTGTACAGTTTGTAAATTGTTTTACAAAGTTAGATCGTAGGTAAGACAGTTTGGCGTGACCCAGCGATGTACAGGAATTAATAGTACAATATAATATATAGGCATTATATAATCATAGCACAATATGTAACATTAGCACAATACGTAAGAGAAAGTAGATATGTCAAGGGCATCAGCAAGAGAATTACAAAACATCCTCTGGTTCTAGACGACCAAGAATGTATGATGTAAGTCAAACACATGATGTTGTCAAACACACTCAAAGAAGTCACTTAGCTCAAGTGTCGGAAGCTTGCTAAACGCTATACACACACACATACGCACAAACGTCAGGTATCCGGAAGCCAGACAGTAATATAATCTGGTGTAGGGGCCAGAAGAGGGCAGAAGGAAATTGGGAGGCATTACAGAAGGAATACGAGATCAGTAGGAGGCAGAAGGAGATTGGAAGGAAGAGATGAGATTTGACAATCACTGGGGTCACGTCACTCTGCCCGTCGCAGGGTAGGCAGTGAAAAAATATAACTGAACAATATAACTGAACAATATAAATGAGTACTAATATGTATCACAATAAAACCCCCTTAACCCCAGAGTATCTATACCTCACCTTCACTTACTCGTACAATACAAACTCCACGCTAACCTATGCCTCACGACTTTATAATGATAGCAGCCCAATTTACTGGTGACAGAGGATCCTTACCAATCCACAAACTCCTAAGTTACATTTGGCAGCAGCAGAAATCTACGATCCTCTACGATACCAACATCGGTGGAAACGATTCTCTACAAAATCCACTTATTACCAATGGTGGCACTTACCTACCTACCAACCTACCTATCGACACCTTCACCCTCTGTCTATGCCTAAATGTTGCATCTCTCTCTCTCTCTCTCTCTCTCTCTCTCTCTCTCTCTCTCTCTCTCTCTCTCTCTCTGATTATCTATAATTAACTATATACCCATCTACCTACCTATCTACTTACCTCTGTCTTTCAAATTCTGTACCTGCAATGCCCCCTCATTACAGCAGGCATGCCAGTACTGTTTTTATGTGTAAGCAGGTCAACTCTGGCGCTGTCTTTGTCCGCCTGTCTTCTCACTGCATACAGCTTCCATTCTTTGTTATGCAGTTGTCCAGGCATGTTGACATTACTGACTCGTGACTTTCGCCTTCTTTTTTATTAAATGTTTCTCGGAAATTACAAGGTGTGCAGACTCTAAGGCTTGATTTTTTTTTACTACATAAGAATAAATATGTTTCGTGCAGATATGGGTGACATTCACGTTAGAGTCAAGCCGGCCATCTTAACACTAGGCACTTGTTTCCCCACTCTTCGCCACTTGCCTGAGATGTGTTCTAAAAATGAGTGAATAAATAGATGAGCAAAATAAATAAGGATTTACCTTCCATTCTACATCTCCTGTTTAAGAGAGGTCGCCTGCTGTTTGAAAATGACGTGGGTTCGATCCCACGCTTTGGAGCAATGTGAATTTTGATGATTTTAATATCATTAAAATAGACTTTGCTGTTCCCTGTATGTAAAAACAAACAATAAATAAAAT
>JAGKTI010037954.1:445-10803 GCA_018397915.1 Birgus latro | reverse complement strand
ATGAGCCAGTGAAATGAGCCAGAGAAATGAGCCAGTGAAATGAGCCAAACAGACATTCACTCATCATTCAGAACATAAATAACACGAGTGAAATGAGTGCTGGGATGTGGGTTGGTTGATGGATGGATGGATTGGTGGATAGGCAGACAGACTGAGATGGATGGACAGACGGATGGATGGATAAACAGATGCATGGATAGACACAGATAGATTGATGGATGGATGGACAGAGAGATATAGAAAAAAACAGATAAAAGACAGACAGATGGATAGACAGAGATAGACAAATAGATACAGACACAGACGATAGATAAAGATAGTTCAAGTGATGGATAGACAGACAAGTAAGCAAAAATAGATAGATCGAGAGATACAAGTAGATGAATAAAAAAGATACCGATAATTAAGACATATAGAAAAGAGAGAGAGAGAGAGAGAGAGAGAGAGAGAGATTTTCTGATTTTCCCTGAGTGAGCGAGAGACATGCACTGATGACGGATTCCACGCATTCTTTCCCACACTTTCTTTCTTTCTTTCCTTCTCTCTTTCTCCCCTTCCCCTCCTCCACTTCAGTTTTGCGTCTTAACTTCCTTTCCCTTTCCCTTTCGTTCACTTCGTTTCCCCTTTTAATTTAATCTCTCTCTCTCTCTCTCACTCTCTCACCTATGTCGCAGTATGTCTGAAATGTATACTATCTATCTGTCAAATGATGAACATGTTTAGGTCATCACCCTGTTCCGAAATGATGATGATGATGATGATGATGATGATGATGATTATGATGATGATGATGGTGATGATGATGGTGATGATGATGATGATGATGATGAATGATGATGATGATGATGATGATGATATTCCTCCTCATAATCATCATCATCAAAGTCGCTAAGTATGACAGACAAGGCAAAGAGGAAAGGCTCTCCTCCCTCAATGTTTTACCCTTCACTACGATGACATCCTTCTTTCTCTTTGCTACCTCCAAGCGTCTTTATTCAGCTTACAAGAAATCACCTGAATTAATAAGGGGGGGAGTCAGATATAGGCATTATTAGTCCTTTCACCCCGAGGACGCTGTTTATTTTTATTTATTTGTTTTTGTTGCTGCTGCATTGCGATTTTATTTAGCTTAGAGGAGACGTCCTGGCAATACAGGGGTTAATTAAGGCTATATCTAACCCCTCAATCTCAACAAATTCCCCTGAGCAGAATAAAGTTGTCAGAAAAAAGGAGAAATAAACTAGAAAATATAAACAATATACTAGAAAATACATCCTTCGGCGCTGGGAATTTGCCAATTTTATCCCGGTGAGAGGAGGAAAGGGAGACCAAGGATGAGGTGGAAGGATGGAGTGAGGAGATATATCAGAGGGTGTGAGTTGGAGGAAGGAAGGACAAATGGGAGAGGACTGGGCAACATGAAGGCGATTTGTTTGTGGCCACTCCTTACCTTACGGAAATAAGGTATCTGATAATAGATAGATAGATAGACTCCCGATGATGTCATTAATGATTTTTCTTTATTTACTTAGGAAAGAAATCTTGCACTGAAAGGTTTTATTATAGTTATTTAATTCTACGTTCTTAGAAACCCCTGTTGCACAATGTCAGAGCGCACATACCTCCACCAAAGCCATTATTCTTTTCTTATTCACCAACAGACACGGGTAAACACACACACCTGCGTTCACCTTCACCTGCAGGGGTAATGAAACATGCATCCTCCGCCTCAAGGAGTTAATGAAGAGTGGGCGAGACAATGGTTCAGGATGCCTCTTTTGGCTGTGTCTGGGGAACTAATGGACCGTTAATGGGGTTGTCTCTAATGGGGACGCGACTAATGGCTATTAATGTAATGGGGACGTGTCTAGTGAGAATGTATTTAATGGGGATGTCTAATGGGTACGTATTTAATGGGGTGTGTTTAATTAGGGTAAAACTAACAGGATAAATAATAGGAATATATCTAATGGGGATGTCTCTAATGGGTATTTAATGGAGGTGTATTCAATGGTGATGTGTGTATGGGGATGTTTTTAAGTTTATGTGGCTAATTGGGACGTGTCTAATCGGAAGGTATCTCATGGGGTATATACAATGGGGATGAATGTAAAGGGGACTGCCAGAAAATGGGTTGAGGAGGTCTCTTCCGGCTCTCTACGGAAGTAAATGGGTCGCTAATGGGGATGTGTTTTAATGGGGCTGTATATGGTCTAGTCCCACCCCTTGTATTAATGGTGAACAAGACACGGTGATAGTGATGATAGTCGTCGTATGATGATGATGATGATGATGATGATGATGATGATGATGATGATGATGAAGTCGGATATGTTGATGATGATGATGGTGTCGGATATGATGATGATGATGATGTTGACGATGATCTATTTGTGTCCATATAATTTACGATAATAAAAATAATATTCTTTCCTTTCAGGCCTCGACTCGCAGCGCCACTTCAGGTCTTGGCTACAGTGTGGAGTCCCCAACGTATGTGTGTTTGTGTGCGTCTGTGTTCATGTGTACTTTTGACGGTCACAACACAACAGCACCATATCCCAATTTCAGGCACTTCTAGTAACACCTTTTAAAATTCTGCTACTTTCTCTAATATCGGTGAACAAGAAGGTTATGGCATCAGTGAATATTGGCAATGAAGAATGAGACTGTAATGACTAAGTTCTTGGATCAGATTTAAGTAAATTAGAAAAGGTTGAAAATACAGGACAGTCGTTGGAGGATTAAGAGATTCGAGACATGTGTGATTTTCCTCGTATGTGCAAAATGAGCTAGATAAACAAGCTGATTCCAGTTATCCTAGGAACAGAGAGAGAGAGAAACAGAAAAAAAAAAAAAAAAGGCAAGCAGTCAACGAGTAAGAAATTCAGGGCATGTGTAATTTTTTTCCCTTTAACTGCACAATGGGAGTGTATGACTAATCAAAACTCAACAACAACAAAATCATGGCAATGAAGAATGAGACTGTAGTGACTAAGTTCTCGGATCAGATTAAAGTAAATTAGAAAAGGTTGAAAATACAGGACAGTCGTTGGAGGATTAAGAGATTCGAGACATGTGTGATTTTCCTCGTATGTGCAAAATGAGCTAGATAAACAAGCTGATTCCAGTTATCCTAGGAACAGAGAGAGAGAGAAACAGAAAAAAAAAAAAAAAAGGCAAGCAGTCAACGAGTAAGAAATTCAGGGCATGTGTAATTTTTTTCCCTTTAACTGCACAATGGGAGTGTATGACTAATCAAAACTCAACAACAACAAAATCATCGGACAAAGACTTAGAAATTAAACTTGATTTTTTTTCTGTTTTAATGTACAGTGGGATGGTAAAAGTGACTAAACTTGCCCGTGGAACAGACAAAAGTAAACTGGAAACTTGAAGATATCGGACAAGCAGACGAGCATTGATAAACTCGGAGCGGCAGTGATTTTCTCTAATGCAAAATGGAAATATGTGACTGATAATAAATAAACCTGGATCAGAGACGTGAAGTGGATCGGCTTACAAAACACGACCTTCAGATGAACATGTATAAAAGAAGCGGAAGTGGATAATATGGGACGGAAGTTTGATGTTAAAATGTATCATAGTGTCATTGTTAAACTGACTGTGTTCCTCTCAAGCAATTTTCTGTTCGAGCTCTCTGTATGCTAATCCTGAAAGCGCCGAAAGTGCCCGAATGAGTCAGAATCAAAACAGTAGAGCTTTAGACTTTGTATCGAGTAAGAGTGTCAGCGTTTTTGTGGAAAGTAAGGGAGTGACTGGACAGTGAGAGACGACAATCAAAGGAGAAAATGAGGCTTAATATGGGTGGCAGTGGGATGCGAGTAGCTGGAGGGGAGTGCCGGGGAAGGTGGAACAACGTGAGCAAGACCTACACATGCGAACCACCGATGTCTTCCCTCCACATGTACTCATTAAATTCAAGCACATACGACCCAATTTCTTGCACACAGGAAAATGTTAGTGGTGAGACTCACAGCCAAGACTTCAGCGACTCCTGCTTGGTGACGCACTGCACGGGTAAACGTCGGCACATCACAAGCACCTCATCCAAAGAGAAGCCAGCCTGGGAATCTTCAAGCCCAGCCGCGAGTGAAGATGAAAGTGTCTCCTCGGGCCACAAAAAGATGGGGCTCTCTCGCAGTCCTCACAGCCACCACAACTTAGATGCAGGCGGGGGGTGCCAGGTATTCTCTCCCCGCTCCCCTTCTACCTCTCATTTCATGGCGATCTTACAAGAGGTCCTAGGAGCGTCAAGAAAAGTGGACTCCCTTTCGTCAGCAGAAAAAAACAAGGCCTCTTCTCCCCACCTTGCCTCCCACTTAAGGGCGGCCCAACAGGATGCCACAGGGACGTCAAAGGAAGCGGCCTCACCTCCGTCAGTAGAGAGAAGCAAGGTCTCTTTCCCCTGCCCTACCTCCCACTCTAGGATGGTCCTACAGGATGCCACAGGGACATCAAATGAAGAGACAGCACCCCCGTCTGCAGAAAAAAGCAATGTCCTCTTTCCCCGCCCCCCTGCCTCCCTGACTAAGGGGATCTTTCAGGAGACCTCAGGGACATCAAGGGAAGAGACCTCTCCTTCGTCAGTAGAGAAGAGGGCAGCAGTGGGGAGGGTGAGAGGGGCGGGAGTCTTGATGCTGCTTTTACTCCTTGCTTCCCCGGCCAGTGGTAAGTTCATAAAGCATTCTCTTCTCCCTTCCTGCACTGCTATTTTTGGTTTTCCCAACCTTTTTTTTTTTTTTTAAGGGACAGCTATGGGTAGCATATTTCCGGTCTCTTTTCCTGATTCACAAAGATTTTAACAGAACGAGGTAAAGACAGTCAGTTACAATACTCTGTCTCCTATAAAAATCTTTTCCGGCACAAAATAAAATGAATTCGGCAAACTATTCAGTCACGGACGGACTTTCACAATACGATGCAGATCAGTCCACCTCAGTGTTCTGTTTCTCATAAATAGTATATCAAAGCACGAAGTAAATAATTCCATCCCAATATTCTGGTTAAAAAACAAAACAAAACATACTGCATGAAGTAGCGGTAAGTTGATCCGTCTTAGTACTGTGTTCGCATTAAAGTTTTCACGGCACAACATTCTTTTGGGCACACTAACTGCACCTGCCTCCTCACTCTTCCCTCATTTTTGTCAGGCCACAAGTTAACCCCTTCAAACGGATGACGTATTTTTTTACTATAGTCTTACTACTACCAGAGGAGTTTATTTAACTTAGTACAGGCTTCCAGTAGTGTAGGGGCTAATGGAGGCTGCATCTAACCCCTCCACTTCAAAAAGTCTCTTCAAAGCTGAATAAAATCGCATGGAGAAAGAAAGAATAAAATAAAAAATCACTGGACTGACGGGTCAAGTGCTTTCCCATTTCACTCATCAAGGACAATAAGTTATTCTTGTTTCATAAAATCGCCTGGTGGTAAGCTGAATAGAACTGTTTAACTTTTTCCGTCCTGATTAAAAAGCATTAGGTAATGAGCTGCCATTTCCCCTGGTGCTGGAGGCGGATGTCTTCGAGAAATGGCACCAATATAACCGAGCTGATGTGATGCCTGGCTATACAATCATCCCTCAACTCTCTTATATCATCCGAAAGGAGGATGGTGATCTATGGGATGAGGGCAGCTTCAGCCTACAATCCACTGGATTCACGTTTAAGATGAGACTTGGGGATGAGGGTACTACTACTACCACCACTGCTACTACTACTACTAGTCAACAAATACTAATACTGCTACTGCTACTACTACTACTACTATCACTACTACCACCACAACTTTTGTTTCTAACAACTACCGGTCACCTACAATGGCATTCTGGCATCGCAACTCACAACCATTCACAAAACTCTGGACAACCTGACAAAGTTGCAGGTCTTTCAGCAAGCAGCACAGCAGCATCATTTGCATACATCAGATTTGACATACTTAGTGCACTGCCGTCCATTACCGGCTTTGGTTCGTCTTTCATCATTCATCAACGGTCTTTCTCATCACCTCCCACTTGTACGGTCGCCCACACCTGTCATTACACTTGTCATACCTTTTCAGCCACAAGCAGAATTATGTAAGGAAGAGGTGTCAGGGAGCCTCCAACGCCCACAGAATTACAGAATAAACTGGTAAGCAAGAGGTGTCAGGGTGGCTCCAAAGCTCACAGAAATATACAAATACAATGAAAGTACCGGTACGGAAAAGGTGTCAAGGAGCCTCCAAACCTCACAGGTTTACACAGAATAGACAGGTAAGCAAGGTGTCAGGGAGCCTCCAACGCCCACAGAAGAAAGTATAAAAAACTGGTACGGAAAACGTGTCTGCGAGTCTCCAAAGCCCAAAGAAACACGCAGAATAAAATGGCAAGCAAGATGTTATCAGAAGGCAGATAAAGCACACGAGAACACAAGAGAACATCCACAAACCACGCACAGAAATGTATTCGTAAGGAAGAATGTTAAGGGGAAGCAAGAGAACATTAAGCCAACGAGAACACAGGACATTAAGAAGTCGCACACAGAAACCAACTCAAAGTCGCACATAGGAACTAACTCCCGGGAAAGAAATGTTGTGGAAAGACAAGAAAATATTAAGAAGTCCTAGGCAGAAAAAAAATATAGTTCATTCCCCGTAACTTGGAGGAGATTTTCGTCTTTTTCCAGCCTATTTCAAGTAGTTCACTGGTAGACTAAGACAATACTAAGGCTCTATAATCATCTCCACAGCACATCTTTGTGACTAGAATCATATTCTAGCGTTAACTCCTTGCTATAGAACAGCATTTAAGATACAGGGGTGACAGTTATACACATTTACTCTGTCCATTTTAACTAGGATTAAAAACTGCCGCCTCTCCATCTCGAAAACTGAGCTACAACAAGATATTACTGCTAGAGTATGATGCTAGTCACGAAGAAGTGCTATGGAAAGGATGTAAGGCCATAGCACAGTATTAATCTGTTACTGGGATACGGGAAATAGGCTGCAGAAGGACGAAAATTTAGGTCAGGCTAAAGTAAAAGGACTGTAGTTAAGCCACGGGGTCCAAGGGTGTCTTTCGTCACTTTATTTTTGCCATTTCCGGACGATTTTATTCAGTCCAGGATAGATTTTTCGAACTGGAAGGGTTCAATACAGCCTTATTTTATCCTCTAAATACATGAAGCCTTTCCAGATCTGAATAAAACCGTGAGACACCAGCAAGAATGAACTAAGTGGGGCGTTATTTGGATTCACTGGGTCATGGTGAATAGAGTATGGCAAACAAGATATCAATAAGCAAGAGATATCGGTAAGCAAGAGATATTACTAAGCAAGAGATATCACAAAGCAAGAGATATCACTAGGCAAGAGATATCACTAAGCAAGAGATATCACTAGGCAAGAGATATGAGTGATCCACCTAAACCCACAACACATACGCGTCTTACAAGAGAGACAGACTTATAGAGAGCCCGAGTCCAATCCCTTAATGGTAGTGTCTGGGGAGGAGCCTGAGGACCCGGTGATGCCCCTCTTATTGGGTTAGTGGCGGGAGCAGGAGAGGGAGACCGAGGACGAGGTGGATAAAGAGGGGAAGAGCATGAGAGAAATAAGAAGAGACAGGGGACGAGATGGAAGGATAAGGTAAGTGTGTGAAGGAATAATGAGAGGGAGATGGGAAGGGAAAGATAAAAGAAGAGGGATATAAGAGGAACTAAGGAGAGGAAGATCAAGAAGGAGATGGAAGGATAACGAGGAGGAGTATAGAAGGAAGTAAGGAGGGGGAGGCCGAGGACGAGATGGAAGGACAAAGTTGGAGTGTATGTGAGAGAATTCCAGTTTTTATTACTACAAGCCTCCCCTTAGCAGAGCAAAATGCCAGGTGAGATAGTGAGAATGAATTACCAAACCATTATCACTGCAATTAAGGGGTTAAGAGACGAGGGCAAAGAACAGAAATGGAGGAATATTTGAGGGGGGGGAAAAGGAGACCGAGGGGGAGATGAAGGGATGCACTGGAGGAGGAAAGGAAGAAGGGAGGAAACTGTATATAATCACCTGAAGATAATAAGAACAAAGTGATTAAATTTTCCCGGTACTAAAGGGGTTAATGGGGCTATCTGGGGAGGAGCTCAGAGACGTGATGCTGTGCCTGTTATTGGGTTAGTGAAAAAGAGAGAGAGAGAGAGAGAGAGAGAGAGAGAGAGAGAGAGAGAGAGAGAGAGAGTGGTACAGCAGGTGAGTATATGGAGAAATTATCATAATTAATTAATTAACATACAAGAACACAAGACCTCAATATTTGTGTCTGAACAGCTTCACCGTAACGCCAATAAATATAAATTATCAAATAAATAAAATACCAAAACAGGTCAGGCGTATTTGCTTAAAGAATTACTGCACCAAGTCTGAAGTGAACTGGTGAAGAAACGAAGGAATGGCACAAAATTGAAGTGTTTGGATGAGAGACGAAGCAAGAAACTGAACAAGTACAGAGACCATACAAAAGAGAGGAAGACCGGAAACGAGACGGAAGGATAGAGGAAGAGGGAGAAGACGGCCAAAAACAGTGGAAAGATAAAGTAGAAGAGTCTATGAGGGAGGGCGGCTTGAGGTTGCTGAAGGAAATATTGAGAGAAAGGGGTGGAAAGACAAATGTAGATGCGTACACGAGGGAAGGAGGAAAGGGAGAAGCAGAGGGAAGGATAAAATAGAGGAGAATATGATGGAGAACGACTTGGATTAGCAGGAAAGAGTGAAGAGGGAGGCGAAAAGATGACAGTGAATAGTGTCTATGAAGGAAGGAGTGGGAAACTGGGAACGAGGTGAATGAATACATGAAGGGAATGCATAAACGAGACCGAAACTGAAGAATATATGAAAGGAATGAATAACGGAGACCAACAATGACACTGATAAATATAGTAGAAGAGTAGCCTACACGATGGCCCAAATAAATAAATAAATAAATAAATAAATAAAATAAAAATAAAAAAATGAAAGAGACATCATCTTATTTGGGTCAGATTTCTTTTCACTAGGTGTATACTAACTTTTACCTTTGACCCATGATCCGCGTATTCGAACCTGACAAATGACCTACCAACCTACAAAAGATGAGGTTTCAAGATCAATGCTTTCAAAAGTTAGAAAACACACACACACACACACACACACACACACACACACACACACACACATCATCATCATCTTCCCACCAATAAAGGCGCCATCATACTACTGTGATTAATGAGGACAGTTTGAAGGAGGAGATGGTTAAGGGGAAGGTGAAAGGAGAAAGTATTAAACAAGGATGGTGGATTGGACTGGCGGGAAACGAGTGAAGATTTCTGTATATGGTTTGGTACTGTTTGGTGCTGTGTAGTGTGGTCTGGTACTGTTTGGTGCTGTGTTTGTGTGGTCTGGTACTGTTTGGTGTTGTGTAGTGTGGTCTAGTACTGCCTGGTGTGGTGTAGTGCTCTTTGGTGCTGTGTTGAGTGGTCTGGTAATGCTTGGTGCAGTGTAGTGTGGTCTGGTGCTGTCTACTGCTGTAAATTAAGCACCCTTGGAAGACTACATATACGAAAAATTCACGTATGCCGGAATAAAACTGTCGTTGCTGAAAAACAAACAGTGGTCAGGGAAAACTGCACATATATAAAATTTATGTCTACACAGAAAGAGATGGAAGGATAAGTGGATGAGTAAATGAGGAAAGCAGGAGAGGAAGAATAATGAAATGGAAGGATGAAGCAGTAGGAGGAGGAAGAGCACAGAGGGTGAAAAAGAATGAAGATGAGGAGGAGGAGGAGGAAATGAGAGAAGAAGGAGAGGGAGACCGAAAACGAGATGGAAGGATAAAGCAGAAGGGTACGTGAGAGAATTAACCCCCTCACTACGAGATGGACGCTGAGTAAAATCGTCTGAAGGTGGCAAGAATATAATGGTAATGAGATAATGGTACTGAAGGGGTTAATGGGGGCGCTGAGAGACCTGATGTTGGCCACGTTATTGGGTTAGTGGGGGAAGCAGGTGAGGGAGACCGAGGACGAGATGGAAGGAGGAAGAGGAAGAGGACGAGAAGAGATGAGGAGAAAAGGGAATAATGATGATGATGATGATGATGATGATAATAATAATAATATGGAGGAGGAGGGGGAAGTATAAGTAAATGGAATAGGAGTAAAAGCTGACACGAGAAAATAAGGAAGAGGATGGTGATGATGAGGAAGAGGAAGAGAAGGAGGAAGATAAAGAGGAAGGTACAATTAGTTTCAGGTTTCGCCCTTAGTTGAATTAACTCAACTTCCCAACCCCATTACATACACCTATATTATTATCCTTCAGTG
>JAGKTI010037953.1:0-10803 GCA_018397915.1 Birgus latro | reverse complement strand
TGTCTTTTAAAACTCGCAACCTTATTCATATAAAAAATAATAATAATAAGGCAAACAAGGAACTAAGAAGCTCAAAAACTGTCAAAAGATCTGCCCCGATGAGCAAGAGACATTAAATGAACGATCTGTGTTACTAAAAACTATATTCAAGTTATGTATATATTTATATATATATGAGAAAGAGAGAGAGAGCGATTAACAAGGAAATTGTATGGACGAGTTTGCTTCGGTACTTCCCTTACGTATTAATAAACGTACATATGAAATAAATGGAAAAGAATACTTGCTGGTGAACTCGTTAATGTTGTTCATGTACAAAGCATTCGAATATGAGCTGGAACAAAAAATCATTCCTACCTTCTGTGTCTCAATAATATGTTCGACGATAGAGTACCGATTCTAGTTCTGGGCATTATCTTGGAAAATTTTTCAAACTGAAAATTAATAAACAACGAGAGGTAACAAAAATGATACCAATAGATGAGTGGTTAACAATACTAGGCAAGTTTTAAAAACCGAATCTGTTCCAATTAACCAAGAGCATACTACAAGGGAGTCTAATAAAAGAATGTAAAATTTTTAAACGAAGTATGACACTCAATAAACGCATCGCAGTGGATCTGGTGTGACACAGATATTTCAGGTCAAAAGATATACAAATCATTTCTTCTTTAGGAGAGTTGTAAATATTTGGGACAAATTTCCTTGCAGTTAGTACCATTTAATGTTGCTCAGTTTTGTTCTGAACTTATACGATAATTACTACTGTAGTTAAACGTTATTAGTTGGTGGGGGCGCTCGCCATTCAGTCACTTGATGTACTGCTGCTCTCTGGTGCCTGCTCTTTCCCCTCTTCCCTCCTTCCATCCTTCTTCTTCCTCTTTTCCTCATTCTCTCCTCTTCCTTCTGTCTACGGGCGACTCTACACTGAGTAACAATCCAAATGGTTTTCTGTACACCAGGAAACCATTTACCGTACTAGTAACCAAATTACGGCACCTGGTGGTTTAGTGCGCAATTAAGGCGTTCCAATCGGATTGAATCGGTGCAGGTTTATATCCAAGGGATAGTTGGGGTTTATTGCTTGTGTAATGCCACTGAGGGATGAGTGAGGCTTGTCACTCTCATCTTAACTGTTAGGACCAACTTGCCTAGCCCCGGGCTTCTAGGCTCTTCATGGGGGAACACTGGATTATACGATGAATGAATGAATGAATGGTACTGATGAATACTTCTCTGACTGATAAAAATGTTTCCTTCATACCAGGTCAGGAAGGATATAACCGCATCCTGACGCTGCTATTGATCTTACGGCAACATGATGTAGCTTTTCCTCACAGGCCAGAATAAGGTTGAAAATACTTTCCATTATTTCTTTCCCAAGAAATTCAATGAGATTTTCACTAAACCGCGTGAAGGCCCTTTTAATTTTTTTCCTATCTATTCAGGCTTCAAGGGCTGCTGAATGGGGATTAGTTTTCCTCCTCATTTTGGGGGGTAACAGAAAAAATTATATTGTCGCAGCATAATCTATAAATACAAAGGGCCTCCAAACGACCCATACCTTTGTAGCTGTTTCCTTTCATTTGCGCACCATTGTACTGTCATGCCTTTCTGTTTCCCCTCCCTCCTCACCCTCCCACAATCCTTTTCTTGCCTCCCTCTTCTTCTTCTCCCAGCCCGTCATCCCCACCTCGTCTACCCAATTTTCGCAACGATCCCATGCCAGATAGGGACCTTGCATGCTTCCCGACGGCCCATGCACTCGGCTTCTTACTCGTTCCTTCGTCCTCTTTCGTCCTCTCGTGGATGATTGTCAAGGGGGGAGGGAGTGACTTGGTATCTTCCAGCATCGTGTGATTACGTCCTGCAACTTTTTTTCCTTCTCGTTTCTTTTTTTTCTTTTTTTCTCCTGTCTCTCCTCCTTTTTCTTTCCTACTAACGGGTTCTCTTGCTTGTGGGGGTCATAGTGAGTGGGTGTGTGAGTGGCGTGGAGGGCTGGTATTGAGTGGATGGATGAGTGGAATGGATGAACTTGGAGGAGGGGTGGAACTGTTGGAAGAAAAATATTACGACGAAAAAGCAAAAACCAAAACAACAAATGAGCTGATGGTCATTTTGAATCAGTATGTTGCAGAGAAGAGTACGACTGTGGTATCCATTTTAAGAGGATAAGATGGAGATAGTGAGGCAAAAAGACTTCCACCAATTCCTCCAATCAAAGCGAGAAAGAAAAAGTGAGAAGGACCACCATACACCATAGAAAAACTGCCACAGAAATATTATGCTGTAGGGGAGTGTGTAAAATAGATAATTAAGTTGGATGAGAGATGTACATGGATGAAGTGTGTATGGTTTCAGGAGTACGAGGGTGAGGGAATGCAGGTGAGTGTGCTGAAGAAGTGGGTGGGGGAATAAAGTGGTGTTGTGGAATGAATGAATGGGACTAGTTTGGTGAATGAGTATGCGAAGTGAGTGGGATAGGGTGTGAGTGAGTGGCGAAATGTGATATGAATGGGTGAGTAAGGTTGGGTATAGACAACGGAGTACATGGGATGGGTGAATGAAACTAAGAGAGGTGAGTGAGAAAGTTTAGTTGTCAGAGTGATCAGCCTGAGTGAGGTGTAGGGGGAAAAGCAGAGTTAATAGAAGAATAAGTGAACAGATTAGACAAAAAAGGCATGAAATACTGAGAGACCAGAAAGATGGATGAGGAAAATGGAGGATAACACAGACAAAAGTAACAGAAGATTCACAAAAGCTAACATGTAGAAGGTGAGGAAACGAAGACAAAACAAAAGAGGCTGAGGGAAGGGAAGAGCATGACGAGGAAGTGTTGAGAAGATCGTGCGAGGGAGAAGCAGAGAAATCTCGTGTGACAAGGAGGAAGAAAGATCATGCACGTAATAAGGGGTGAGTGGTACAGGGTCAGAGAAGCATGAAAGAATAAGTCCTCAGCTTATTTAGTTTAGTTTACGTCTTTCTTTTTCGGGAAAATGTTGAGGAAAAGCATGAAGAGAATCGCTAAAATAATAAGATAGGAGATGAAGAACTAGGACACAAATACACACACACAGCCCGAGAGGTAGTAAGCCTTAATTCTTATGAGCTGAAACTCTTTCTTGTGTTGATAGCCCTGAGGATCCATGTCAATCTTCAAACCAGTCTAATTTCGAAACTATACCGAGTGTGGGAAACTTGAATGAATAAGAAACACACGCCATCTTATATTCTCATCTTGGAAAACTTGTTCTGGAAGATGTAAGTAGAATCCTCCTTATCATGTTATATCGTCACTTCCACTTCGCAATGAGATCATTATTTAAATTACAAAAACCTAGATTTCTCTTCCTGTCTTTCTAAGTTGATGTTAATTTGCTAAACGTTCAACAGCATAAAAGGAATTGAAGGAAATCGTGCTGAAGCTTCACCACTTGGTTTGTTAAGCCTCGTAGATCATGCGTGTCCAAAGTTATGATGGCTTTAAATTGTCAACAGTACAGAGACCTATTCCTTCAGACCTTATTTTTACATCAGATGGAACAGAAAACTTCACTGGAAATCATTTATTCAATGACCTTACCTGTGCGTCTACCGTGATTGGTTTTACACTTTACTTATCTTACTGTTTGCCCATTTGTCTCTGTATCTTCTTAACCATTTTACTGTGAGGACGTTTTTCTTCTTTATTCTTGGTACCATCAGACAATTATACTTTTAGCGTAGATTTTGTTTTTGATAGAAGCGATACACATATTCATCGTTTACTCCTTATCGTACAAATGGATTCTCCCAAAACTGTCAAGATACAGAACCAATGAAAAGGCTTCATTGGTGCGAAGATATTGGTTGTTTGTGCTCTGTTTAATCTATCCTCCCATGTATTTATTCAATCAGCTGTAAAACCAAGCCATATCCTGCCAGCCAGTCCATTCATAACAGTGTTTACCCTCATTCACTCACCCATCCACCAGTCTCCGTTACTCTTGTATCTTCACAGCCTTTCTGAGATCCTAAGGTTTGGTCAGTACAAAAGAATGATAAAAATCGGGAAATAAGCTGAAGATTAAGGGATAAAACGTGGGAAAGAGAGGGTAGAAAATCGGTTTGCATGGAGAATGAAAAACACTTGGAGCAAATGGTGAAGAAGAACTATTAACGCGTTTGTATTCTAGAGCAGGAAAGAGAAACCTGTTACGGAATATGAGGCATGGGGAACTCCAGTGTCAAAGTGTACAATCCTAACACCTTCAGGCTTCAGTAACGCATTGTCAGCTGAATCAAATCATCAGGTTTTCGCGAGCATAAGAGAGTACAGTATTTGCGACAGTATCAACGCTCTCTGGCTCTTATGCCCCGCTCGCAGCTTAAAAATATCTGACGTTAGCTGGAGTACCAAAGTTGCCCCGACCGTGAATGGATTAAACAGGCAGCTCAAACGTACCTCAGAAGAGTGACGTTGGGTGTACGTGGATAATCACCCCAGCTTGGTTATCATTACACCCGCAGCTTCACACACACAAATGTTTCCCTTCACCTTATACACAGGCCATAGAAGGTGATAGGAGGCGAGAATACTGTATAATATAATGTATGGTGAGATCCGGATGCGTTAGTATGTTTTTTTAATCATCTAAGTGTAAGATTGACAGAAAACACTAATCCAAGTAAGTGGTGAATGAGAGAGCAGTTGTAATTATGTCCCCTTTCACTAGGGTGACGTCTTATTCAATTTTTCCTTGCTTCTAACACACTATTTTATTCAGCTTACTGGTGGGGTTGATGGAGATCACTTCTAACACCTTCAGCATGGCAGGACATTCTTAAGATGAATAAAATCGTCCTGTGTCAGCAAGGAGAAAAATGAAAATGTTGAATGGGTCTTTACCCCTGCACTGTTGTTGACCTTGTACACGGGTTTTATTCGCCCGTGTATGGAGTACAACTCTCATGTGTGGGGAGGCTCCCCGCATGCAGCTCTTCTCAATAGAGTGGAGTCAAAAGCTTTTCGTCTGATTAACTCTCTTCCTCTTACTGATTCCCTTCAACCTCTGTCTCTTCGCCGCACTGTTGCATCTTTATCTCTCTTCTATCGCTACTTCAATGGTCACTGTTCCTCTGAACTGTCTGCTTGCATCCCTCCACCTCTACGACGGGCACGTAGTACCCGTCTAGCAACAAACTCTCATCCCTTTTCTGTCCAACTCTCTAATACAAGAGTTAACCGTTACTCCCAGTCCTTCATTTATGCAACTGGTGAACTCTGGAACTGTCTTCCTCTGTATGTATTTCCTGCTTCCTATGATCTCCAGTCTTTCAAACGCAGTGTGTCCAGGCATCTCGAAATGAACGGATCTTGAATTTGGCTCTCTTTTGTATTGTTTTTGCTTCTTCTTGGAAGGAACAGTTTTTCAGGCCTGTGGCCTTTGGTTCCTTCTTCCTTGCATAAAAAAAAAAAAAGCTTTACCTTCAGCCTCCCATCACAGGTACTCACACCGAGAAAGGTTTCGAAAATCAAGACTTCGGCTCTGTGATCTCATATGGGACAAGAGTCAGAGGAGAAAGAGGGTCCCAGGTACAGTCTCCCTCCCTCACCAGAACAAATCTCCTACCCACCTCTCTTGTGCCGTAGGGGTCGCGGTGTGCTATGTCGGAGTGCTGGTCATTTCACTGTGTTAATACAAACAGTCGTATTCTTGCCTTAGTACACAAATTTCAGTGACTTCCCTGGCGACTGTTTTGTTTTTCTTACGTTAATAGTCTAGAGCATGAATTCTGTATCTCTTTAATATCGACACGAGACATTAACAACTCACAACGTATAATGATTATCGCCATCACTACGTTGCCGTCTTTTTCACTCGGGCAAGAAATCACAATACAATCTTAATGTCTTCGAAGGACCTCTAGTAGTGCAAAGATTCACGGAAGCCAAATCCAACTCCTCCAGTTCTAGAATTCTCCTCCAAGCCGAATTAAATCGTCTGGTGATAACATGCATATGATAAACAACACATCACTGTATACTGAAGGGTTTAATGTGTCCTTGTGAAATAAGCTGAGAAGGTAGGACTACAAGAGAACCCCTTAAGCTGATGATAATAAGACTCGGAGAAGAGAGGGCTTCTAACTCCCCCCAGCCTCCACTTATAGTTGTCTTTCATGATACATAGAGGTGCTGGAAAGGGACGCCTTCTCGTGGTGGCATTGATATAATCGGGTGGCTCCCCTGCCTGGTTAACAAAAATTCCTCAGTTGCTCCATTCCCCCCAGGGAGGTTGATGAACTGCACGAGAAGAAGAAGCAAGCCTGGAGGTCAATATATCCACAATTCAGCTGAGCCTAGAGCCACAGTAACAACAATGACACGAAGAGAATACACTGGAAGGTGTTTTCTTCCAACCCCAGGCGACAATCAGAATCTATGTAAAAGACAATATAAACAAGAAAATTAAAGATTATGAGTGGTTCATAACCAGATTAGTCGCATGGAGAGAGAGAGCGAGAGAGAGAGAATATAAATGAAACTGGACATGGATAAAGAAAATCAAGAAAAGTCTAACAAAGTGAAATAGAGGAAATGATAGAAAATGGGAGGGGGAGATCCTACTCAGCAGAGGTCGTGGCCAATACACACGTGACTGACCACACCGCACCCCCCCCCCTTCCCCCCCCCCCCACCCACCCTCCATGTCTCACCCCCCTCATCATCCCCCTCATCTCTCACTCACTCCCTGACACGACTCTCATCACCTTATCTCTCTCGTGTCTCCTCATCCTTCTTCTTCCCTCGTCTCCCTTCGTCTCCCATTGGATTACACTTCTTTTCGACTTTCTTTTATTTTCCTGATTCCTTCATGACCTTTCTCTCTCTCTCTCTCTGCCAATGACTACCGACGTTTCTCCCTCACTCTGTACTTTCTCCTGCACTGAAGTTAATAGCGACCCCCTCACTCCGGCCCCTCCATCACTCCATCACTCCCTCCATCTCCCGCCTCCCTTTCTCTCTCCAGCCTCCCTTGCGTCCTCCTTTTGCGATTCTATTTTTAGCTGTTACACATGGATAATTACGTCTTTATTATTGTTATTCTGCGTTGCTGTGGTTCTGTTTATCTTTGTGTGTGTGTGTGTGGGTGTGTCAAATCTAAACTATTGAGAGAACCAGGTCGTGTTGGCTCATTGATTGTTCCTGACCCAGGTTAGTGACAAATCAATATTTTATTTACGTCTTGCATTTGCAGAAGAAAACCTAAGCTTAAGATGTATTTTCCGGCTCTATTCATTTTCTCTCCCAGTTTGTCTGCACACTTTCGTCCCTTGTCGTTCCAACTCTTTAATACAAGGGTTAAGTGGTATTTTTAGGCCTTCCTTTACACTACTGGTCATCTCTGGAATAGCCCTCCTGTCTGCGTCTTTGAAATGTATCGTGTTCATGCGTCTCGATATGAACGGGTCTTGATTTTGGCTGAGCATCGTTTGTCATTTATTGTAAGGTACGATTTGCAGGATTCCAGGCATTGATTCTTTCTTTTTCGCTTATATAAACGTCGACCTACTTCTCCCTTCTTCTCCCCGCTAGTTCCTTATGCAAGTCTTATCTGATGGCTGTTGATTATATAGATTAACTTTCTTATCGGTACCCTTTTCCTTTCTTCTCACTTTCAACTTCCTAGTGATGCATTTCCCACTTCCCATGCCTTTCGCTCTTACTTCATCCCTTTCTCTCCGTCATACGCAATTCTCCTTTCATTTCACCTGCAGATATTCTTTTCCTTCTGCCCCACCTCATTTCAGGCTTTCTCTTTCTATCCCGGCCTCACTCCTTCCGTGGTGTTCAGTGTCAGTAGTCACGTCTGTAATGCAGGGTTAATAACAGGATACTCCTCCACCTCATCCTCCTTTGTTTCGAAACCAGCTAATCACTTGAATTTTTTTTTTGCAATCTTTTTTTTCCTTATCTATCTTGTTAAATCTCAGTTGCACTTCTTATTACTTTCTTCCTCTCTTTTCACGAATATTTAGCACGTCAGTTTTGAGGTTTTATCTAAGTTATTGTATACATCAACTTGAGATAACTGGATGAACTTTGCTTGGGGGAACGCATAAAAAGGGTTTGGCACTCCCTTTTTAACTTGACAGCCACCGGATTGACTCTGAAAGATAATTTTGTACCTATGAGCTGGGGCTAGGATTCCGGGGCTTGTTTGGTGAATTGATGGATATGTGGCCCATTTCATTTATTATGCTGTTGATTGTTGTCTCATTATCATATTCTTTCGTTTTTCTTTATTTCTTAACCCTACGCTACCTCACCTGCGGGCGGAAAAAAAAATGGTGGGGGGATGGTGATAATGATGATAACTGATGCTGCTGCCTGCTGATGTGTTAACTATTTTCAATTTATGTGTAAATATCTGCGTTTTGATAACTTTCACACCACGGATTTTTTCAGTCAGTAATAATTATAGTGACTGTTACTTATTGATTTTCTGTAATTATTTTCAACATACATTATCTTCCTGGTACGCCCCTTTCACCAGCTCTCTTCTGTTACTTCGTCAATTATCCTGAACTGTGCACCTGGTCATATTAACGAATGCTAATGATTTCAACCTTCATTCCTCCAACGATGTCTCAGTCCATCTTTACAGTCACTATAAAACAAGCACGATGAGACTATGGCATGGCTAACTTTGAATCTGTCTGTTATTTTTTTTAATTAGGGCCGAAGAAAAATCAAATCCAGTGCTTCAAAATTATACTCCTGTCTACTCACTGCCGTATGCTATATGAGTTGAGGAAGTCTTGCAGCTTAAGTCTCGCAAACCCATAGATTTTTTTTCCCCCACTAATCAATAGAACGCCACTTACACTCATTTTTCTTTTTTTTTACTTTTTTTACGAGGCGATGATGCACTTGACAGGTTGGTGATGATTGGCTGAGCGCAACGTTACTTCATAATTCTTTACTCGTTAGCATTATTAACTGACAACATATATCTGAGGGGGAAATTTGTGTTAGTAAATGTTATTCGGACGTGTTGCAATCAGCCAACCATCACCAACCTGTCAAGTGCATCTTTGCCTCAATAAAAAAAAAATAAAAAAAAGAGTGTAGTCTTCCTCTCTTTCAATGTGTCGTCATTTCTTGAGACTTTCCTTGGAATTACATCTTGGAGTTTCATCTTTCTTCGTCTTCTTTTTCTTCTTTTTCATCTTTTTCTTCTTCTTCTTCTTCCAGTACTTCCTTCCTACCCCCCCCCCTCTCTGTCTCCCCCCAGCACCTGTCACCCCGAGATTTGGGGTTACACTGCAGGCACGTCCGCATCACGAGGCTCACTATCCGGGGTTAGGAGAGACAGACAGACAGACAGAGACAGAGACAGACAAACAGACAGACAGAAACAGACACAGACAGACGGACAGACACCGATAATCTGACGACGGGGGGAAGAAAGGAGGGAATAGGAAGGAAGTGAATGAAAAAAAGTCCATATATATACAAGGTTTTTTTTGGTAAAGGAAGAGTGGAAACAGGAAAGCTAACAAAGGAAAATAATAGACAGAAGGAGGAAAATGAGGAAGAAGAATGATTAGGAGGAAGAAGAGAGTGAGGGAAAGAGAGGAAACTGGAGACAGGTTTACTAATAGGCAGAATAGGAGGGATTGGGAGAGGGGGCTGTGAAGGCAGGATACGAAAAAGAAAGTACCACATAACAGAAGGTACGAAAGAGATGGAAATCAAAGTGGACCCTGAAGGGGGAAGAATTTTAGGAGGAAAAATTAATTAAACTGACAGGAGATTAAGTAAATTAGAGAGAAAAGGAGGACGATGAAAATAGGAAGCCAAAGTGAGTTGTTAATCTGGGGAAAAGGTGGAGAAAAAAGGTTACACAGAAAAGGAACAGGAGGTAAACTGCATACCGGAGTAGAAAAAAAATGAGAAAGGAAGAAGAAGGGAATGTAAGCAGAAGAGTGCAGGAAAATGAGGGAGGGAAAGAGGGCAAGGATGAGAAAAGTGAAGGAAAAGGAAGTAAAGAAGGTACAAAAGGAAGGAAAATATAGGAGAAAAGGGAAAGTGAACTACATTGAGAGAAGTAAGGAAAGGAGATGAGACAGAGAACGGAGGGAAATGATCAAGGAAAGGAGGAAGGATAGTTAGAGGAAAATGAAGGAAAATGAGGGAGAAAAGGAGCCGTAGACGGAGAGGAAGGTAACGGAAAATGAAAGAGGAAGGGAGGTAACAGGATAGAACGAAAATGATGAGAATGAGAAGGGGACAGAAAAGGCAAAGAAAAGTTAAGGGAAGCTAGAGTAAAGGAGGAAGACTGAACTAAAAGAAATGAGAGGGAAAAAGGAAGAGGAAAGAAAGATAAATGAGAGATGAAAGGAGGAAGAGGCAAGCGAAGAAAATCAGATCGGAAATGAAGTGGAAAGTGAAAGCTGAAGGGTTCGAGTGTGAGTGAAAGAAATGAAGACGAAAATGGAGTCACTAAACAAAAGTAGGTTAGCGCCTTAAATCAACTGCTGTATGTCACTGGAATTTTTAGCTACATTAAGACGATATTATTCAACTTGGGAAGGGTTTCTGTTATTGAATGGGTAAATGAAGCCAATTTAATAACTATTTTAGGTTCACTTCCCTAACACGAAATCAATTGTATGAGGATAACAAGCATGAAATATTAATAACGTCATTCAGGTGCAAGGTTTTTTGATAACGATGAACAATTGAACACGGAAAGAGGGCAAGAAGACACACGAAAAAGTGAGAAAAAATAACGCAAGACTCAGATCACTGCA
>JAGKTI010037951.1:0-10804 GCA_018397915.1 Birgus latro | reverse complement strand
CCCACTGACTTCGTTGGCACCCTGTCTAGCTCTCTTTACCTCCTTCCGGAACATTTTCTTACATTCCCTCCACTTTACACTCAAATTCCTTCCAAATTCCTCATCCACTCTCTTCTTACACTCTCTTACTAATCTTTTCACCTCTCTCCTCCTTACTACATATAACTCTCTCGTCCGTCTCTCAGCTTCTTCGTCGCCCCTGTTCCTCATCCACTCATTATATGCTTTCTTCTTTTGTGTCACAGCCTCTCTCACCTCTTCAGTCCACCATGCTGTTCCCTGAACCCCCTTTCGTCTTCTCTTCACCCCACACACCGCCTCACATGCTGCACAGATTTCTTCTGTGAATACCTTGCACACACCTTCCACGTCCCGCATCTGCTCCAATCTATATTTACCCAATCGCTCCTCCACTTCCCTTTTATATTCAGCCTTTATTCCATCCTCTTGTAACTTTTCTACCCTCCTTGTAACAAATATTTCCTCCTGTCCTTCCCTTCTTCTCTTCCTCCATCTTGTTTGGACTCTGATTCTGGCCACCACCAAGTGGTGGTCAGAAAGTCCACTCCCCCAACCTCTATATACTCTTGCATCGATTACACATCTTCTCATCCTTTCATCCACACACACAGTCAGTCATTGCCTTCCGTTCATTCATTCCACCGTCCTCTCTTCTCACCACTCGCCATGTATACCTATGGATCATTTTGTGCCTGAAGAAGGTATTAGCTACCACCAACCCCCTCCCAGCACAAATGTCCACTAAAGCACTGCCATTCTCATCCATCTCTGCAGGCACACCCCACTCACCAACCACTCCATCCACCTTCTCATTCCCTACTTTTCCATTCATATCTCTAATCAGAAACACTTTCTCATTCCTTTCAAACTATTCCAAGCAGACAAAAGTTAAAATGGGGAAAGCCCCAGCAGTTGATGGAGCATGTGGTGAAATGCTGAAGCATGGGGGATACGTAGTAGTAGAATGGATGTGGAAGATGTGCAGATTAGCCTGGGAGGAAGTTAGAGTCCTGGAGGATTGGGAGTCAGGTATCATTATTCCCCTGTACAAAGGAAAAGGGAAAAAAGAGTGTGTGGTAATCATAGGGGCATTTACCTTCTTTGTGTAATAGGAAAAGTATATGGTAGGATTCTTGTTGACAGAGTTAGGGAAATAACAGAGGAATTAGTTGGAGAAGAACAGGGAGGTCTTTGGTTAGGAAGAGGTTGTGTAGATCAGATATTCATTCTTAGATCTTTAGTGGAAAAGTTTTTAGAGAAGGGAATGAAGTTGTATACAGCCTTCATGGATTTGGAGAAAGCATATGACATGGTGGATAGACAAGGATTGTGGAAAGTATTAAGAATATATGGAGTAGTTGGGAAGTTGTTGAATGCCGTGAAGAGCATGTATGAGGGTGCCAAGGCTGCAGTGCGTGTGGATGATGAACTGAGCGAATTTTTCTATTTGAAGGTTGGATTGAAACAAGGATGTGTCATGTCTCCATGGTTGTTCAGTCTGTATATGGATGAGGTTATTGAAGAGATACAAGGTAGGACAGTGGATGCTGGATCAGCCCTAATGACAGGGGACAGTGTTTGGAAACTCCCTGTTCTGTTGTTTGCAGTTGATACTGTGTTGTTAAGTGAAGATGAAGGAGAGCTGCAAGGCTTGGTAGATGAGTTTGGGAGAGTGTGTCAGAAATGGAATGTAAAGGCAAATGTAGGGAAGAGTTTAGTTATTGTCTTCGAGAGAAGTGTAGTCAGTGAATTTACAGTGAGACTGGATGAGGAGGATATGGAGAATGTGAGTGCATTTAAGTACTTGGGTAGTGTGATGAGTAGTGATGGAACTTTAGAGGGTGAAGTGCTTGAAAGTGTGCAGCAGGGAAGAAAGGTTGCTGGTTCCTTGAAAGCAGTTATAGGAAATAGGGAAGTGAGCATGGAATTGAAAAAGCTACTACATGTTAGTATTGTGATACCAATTCTAAAGTGTGGAAGTGAAGCTTGTATCTTGTTTGAGGGACAGAAATCAAGAGTGAGAGCAGTGGAAATGAGTTAGAGAGGGGCTTGTGAGTCACATGGAGAGACAGACTGACAAATGAGGAAGTGACAGAATGTTGTGGTGTGGATGTGGATCTGATAGGAAGTTTTAGGAGAAACACATTTAGGTGGTTTGGTCATGTGGAGATGGTGGAGAGTGAGAGACTGACAAGGAGTGTGTATGTGAGTGAGGTGGAGGGGGGGGAGGGAGGGGGGAGCCATGGATGAGATGGAGGGATGGAGTGGAGAGGTATATGAGAGAGGGGGGTGTGAGCTGGGAGCAGGGCAATGAAATGGCAGGGGACAGAGCGACATGGAGGTGATTTGTTTGTCGCAACCCCGTATGGGATTTAGGCATCTGGCAATAGATAGATATATAGACAGTCAACCTCGATTTAACAGACTAATAGAGGGGGACAAGTGTCTGTTCCTTAAAAAGTCCGCTGGATGAAAATGAAGGGAAAAATAGCCTAAAACATGAAAATTAGCAAAATGAATACGATGGTATCAGATATGAGGTGCAGCGATGCTATCACGGACAAGTTTACCTCACAATACCCCTTTTTCTTTGGACCCATTATTTTACAACTTTCTTCATGGTGTACAGTAGAGTCTCATATAACACGAGATAAGTCATGCAGAACCTCGTGCAAAATCAATCTTGTGTTAAAACATAACATACAGTAGGCACGGAAAGTGTTGACGCCATCTTAAAAAAAGAAAAAATTCTTGTGGTTAGCAAGGAGAAACAAATAAATTAACACTCACCATTGAATTTAGTATTTACTGGCATTCCCCTTCACCTTTATTATCTTCTTAAGGCGTCTGGAGAGACTGATGGCGTAGTTTTGCTGAACAGACGGACTAAAACTGTTCCAGCCCTGCTTGACTGCATCCTCAAGTTTAGGCAAAGATGATGTGTCCATACTTCGCAGCTGCCGCTTCATGTGCACCCATAAATTCTCAATGGGATTGATATCTTGGCTGTTTCCGGGCCAATCTCGAATAAAGGGAACCTCACAGTCTGTTATCCACTGTTTCACTGACTTTGCAACATGTGCAGGGGCATAATCTTGCATAAATACTCTTGCCTTGGTTTTATCAAAAGAGTCACTTAAAATATCACATAAGAGCTCCAAATAATTGTTCTGGTTCACTTTTTCATTTGCAGGTAGAATTACCAACCTACCAACACCATAATATGTAAAGCAGCCCCAAGCCATGAGTGAGGCTGGGTATTTAACAAACTTGGAAGTATACTTAGGATCCAGGGGGTCACTGCCTGGTTTGCAGTACACTTGTGATGAAGGGGTACCAGTGACAGTAAATGTTGACTCATCACTCCAAAGCACAGTTTTCCATTGCTCCTCACTCCTGGCAAGATATTTCTTACAAAAATTTACTCTCTTTTTCTTCTGAAGTGCAGTTAGCAGTGGTTTTTTACGAGCACAAAAACTCCTGTAGCCCAGATCGTCATGCAACAGCTGCTTCACACTTCTGACAGACACATCTGCCAGCAACTGTGGGTTCTTTACTTTTAAATCCTGTGCTGTTAGCCTTGGATCCTTGCTAACTTGCCTTGAGATCAGTTGATGGGTCCTGAAGGTTGTCTTAAGAGGTTTCCTAGGCTTGGGAAGTGGAGTGGGAGGAATGGCCTCCCCACTGTCCTTGAACCGCTTCACCAGTCTCTGGACTGTCCTCAGTCTAACACCTGTTTGATTTGCAATAAATGGGAGTTTGTGGCCAGCTTTGTATAAAGTAATCACTTCCACTCATTTGTCCTTGCTTGTGGTTACTTTAGGCATGGTGAGAATGTGGTAGGTAACCAAATAACTGTGTTATTTGAGTCAAAACATGCCCTCGTGATGCATCACACACAGAGACAATCCTCCTCCTGTGGCTGCCCAAACATTACTGAGCCTGCCCCTGTGGTGCCAAACCTATGAAGCAGGGTTGCCAGCTCCCGTTGAAAAAGCGTCAGCTCATTTCGCATCACTGGGGAGGGTAGTATTGACCCTACTTCACTTAACGCAAAAAAGAATGACGTCAGCCCTTTAGCGTCAATACTTTCCGCGCCTACTGTATTTTTTCATGTAAACTAGGGGGTTAGGTTCTAGGACTCCCACATGTTTTGCTGAAAGTATATTCAAAGATATGTTGATTACAAATACGTCTGCCGTAAGACATCCAAGCTGTGTTTTTACATTACGATCTTGCCGACTTGACACATCAGTGCATTCTAAGCTAACCTTACCGACGAGGTTTGCCTCCTAATACGCCCCATAAAAATTTTAACCACCACGGACTGCCACGAAGCCTCTTGACAGTGCTCATTATCATTCAAGCACAAACTTCTGACCTAATCAACATGTGAAAAATGGCCGTCCAGAATAATGCATATTTTGCCAAGAATCACTTTCGGCACACTCATTTATAAAAGAAAAAAAAGTGAAACTGTTTTTGAGTCATTAGTCATCATCAGTAAAGGGAAAAAAAAACTATACTGATGTCATCAGTAGTGTTTTCACAGACCATAAGAGCCAAATTTTCTTTACCAAAGACGGTCAGTTTGTAACAAAGGTCGGGCACAAAGCTTTCTTCTCTCTTTCTCTCTCTCTCTCTTTTTTCCCCCACACGTTGCACCCAAGACGAAAACATGAATTTTACTGCTCCTTCATCGTTAACCTCCTCCCCCCCAAAAAAAGATAAAAATATCCACATCATAAACACACTTGAGTCATTTCATGTTTGATCGTTTGCATATAAGCTCCCACTTCATCCAACAGCTTTACATTTTCCTTTGGAATAAATACTTTTCTTGTGTTCATAGCACTTTCAGGGTGCTTATGCATAACTAAAGTTAGTTTCGAACCACGTGCTCAGAGTTCTGAGAGGAAATGAGGAGCAAGGAAATAAGCAAATGAATGCTTATCACAGCGACGATACACACAACACTGAGGCAGGCAGTGGCAGGTGGTATGGGACGTGGGTCATGTTCGTCAGGTACAGTACTGTGTTACAGTAATTTTTTATGTTCAGTTACAGTATCATTTATTTTGTACCTGTAAAGAGAAATACTGTATGTAGTTAGAAATTACAAACTTTCAAATAACGGACAAATGACCGGCGTCCGGAGCGATTCTCTGCCGGCAAATATTGTCCGTTGCTTCCGAAATCTGTTGATTCGGGGTCCGTAGAATTGAGGGTCGACTGTATATAAAGCATAACTATGGGTGGTCTGGTTTGTGTGGAAAGAGAGAATACGGATGCTATTTTTAGTCTGTTTTAAGATAACAGGTGCTCCTGTGTGTGCGTAGGGCGAACCATCTCGACCAAGATTTGATACAACCCGAGATGTGCATCTCGAACGAGGGAATTAGAGTGAAGAGAAGAGGTTTTACATCCATATACAGTGAAAGCTTGATTATCCAGATTCAGATTATCCAGGGTTCGGTATATCCGGACCGTGACCGAATGGTTCAGTGGTACAGTAGTACATAGAATTATTCGTACAATAGCTCCGGTTTAAACAGGAAGCATCTGATTGCTAGCAAGTGAGGCACGGGTAAACGAGCGTGAGTCTACCCCCCCCCCACACACACACACACACCTGCTCACAACTCAATCACAAGGGTGTTAGGGTGGAGTTTGGTGAGGCGACTGATAACCTAACCTAGCCTAACCTTGCTTAACTATCTAATAATTTAACCTATCCTAACCTGACCAAACCTGGGCTTCGGTTGGAAAATTGGGAAACTAGATCCACTTTTGAGTACGTTGAATAAGTTTCTTCCATTATGCCGGAAACAGTCGTAGCCTAAAGAACATGATGTAATAAAGGAGGAAATCTTTCAACAAGATAAGGTAATTTCAGAATAGAAATATACAGAAAACAAATTAGAGGAATATAAATTGGACTGGTAAAGTCTTTAGCCTGTATGCGTAGACGAAAATTTATGGGTTTCACAATTTTAGGGGACGAAATGGAGCAAAAATGTTTGCTTATCAGAAAAAAAATTACCATCTCACTTGTTCTCTTAAGTTAGCATTCAGTTTCACATTCTTCGTTAGATATCACGCTTCCCAACACATTTCGGACTGGCAGAGCATAGTTATTTCTGCCTCTTTCAGTTAAGTGTACATTTACTGTTCATTCTTTTGTTTGTTCTTAAGTGTATGTGTCAAAGAGAGAGTATTGATACAAACAATAATGTATTTGATTAACTACTTCACAGCTGCCAGGCTTGAACAATGCTTTACTGTACTGGTGTCAGTGACGTTGAGTTAAGGAGCTATAAAAAACTGCGAACAATTATGGGAAGGGAACAAAGGTCACTGGTATGTTTACACGACCCTATTCTACTGTCCCAAGCAGCCTGGCAGTCACTTCATCTCAGTTGTTTTCGCCTATATGTTTAAATGCTAATGTAACATGCGCCCAAATTTTGAGTAGGTTTCTTCCATTATACCAGAAACAATAGTAGGTAAGGCTTAAGGAATGTTATAATAACAAGAAAGGATATCTTTAAGTGAGAGAAAGGTAATTTACCACCCACAAAATAGGCAGAAAAATACAGAAAATAAACTAGAGGAATTGGTAAGGTCATTAGGCTGTATGCTTAGACAAAAATATATGGGTTTCACAGTTTTAGGGGGCGAAATGGAACAAAAATGTTTATTAATCAGAAAAAAATACTTTTGTCACGTGTAGCATCCAGTTCCACAGTCTTTGTTCGATATCGTGGTTCCCAACACAGTTCAGACCGACAGAGCACACAGCTATTTCTGCTCCTTACAGTTGAGTGTACATTTACTGCTAATTTTGTTCGTTATGTGTATGTGTAAGACGGTACTGATACAGACAATAATGTATTCCATTAACCCCTTCATAGCTGCCAGCCTTGAACAATGCTTTACTGTACCGGTGTTAGTGATGTTGAGTTAGGGAACTATAAAAAAAACTGCGAACAATTATGGGAAGGGAATGAAGGTCACTGGTACATTTACACGACCCTACTTTACCATCCCAAGCAGCCAGGCGGTCACTTCATCCCAGATGTTTTTGCCGATATGTTTAAATGCTAGTGTAACATGCACCCTAATTTTATTCTTTCACGAATCATAGCAAATCATAAGATGGGTTTAGAAAAAAAAAATGTGCACCAGACGAGGCTTATCACATCTGTAAGAAAAAGAAACTGATTTTAGAACTTAGAAAATATGGTTCCGAGGCCTGCCATGGGAGCACGCAAACTTCTGAACTCATGGCCATTGAGGGGGCTAAACATATGCTTGATTGTAAGCAGTAAAAGCACCTTACCAAATCAGTTCATCCTGATATTCTGTTATATTTTTCTGATTATTTCTGGGTTGGCAAATAAACATTTCTCATTAAACTTGTTTCCCCAATGTTTTTAGCTGTTCTGGTGTGACAACTCTTGTTTGATTCTTTAACGTATTGGCGGAAGGTACTGTTCTAAGTGTTTAACTAAACCTGGCCTAACCTAGCTTAACTGCACCTAACAATTTAACCTAACCTATCCTCCAGTTGGGAAGTTGGGAAACAAAATCCAAATTTGAGTACGTTGAGTTTCTTCTATTGCACTGGAAGCAATCGTAGGTACAGCTTCAGGAATGTGACGACAATAACAGGGAGGAAATTTTGTAATTTACCAAACTGTAAATACTGTAGTCAGAAAAATACAGACAATCTATCTATCTATTGCCAGACGCCTTAATCCCGTACGGGGTGGCCGCAAACTAATCGCCTCCATGTCACCCTGTCCCCCGACATTTCACTGCCCTGCTCCCAGCTCACACCCCCCCCCTCTCTCATATACCTCTCCGCTCCATCCCTTCAGCCTCCCCCTCAATCTCCCCCCCTCCACCTCACTCACATACACTCTCCTCGTCAGTCTCTCACTCTCCATCCTCTCCACATGCCCAAGCCACTTTAATGTGTTTTTCCTGACACTTCCTATCACATCTGCATCCACACCACAATGCTCCTTCACTTCCTCATATGTCAGTCTGTCTCTCCATGTGACTTCACATGCTCCTCTCAAATAACTAACTCATACAGGAACAAGCTGGAGGCATATACAGAGATTTGGTAAGGTCTTTCTGCTATGTAAAGTGTACATTTACCGGTAAATAAATCAGTCTAACAGAACTTGTTTTTTATTTCCGCCGGATTAATCGTGATTTCGGACTATTCAGGCACCCCTTCACACCATATAGCCTGGATAATTGGGCAATCTCTGTATTCACCATGAGAACACCTCATATTTTGCTGAAATGTTTGTGCAAAAAAAGAAATGTAAAATGAATAAATTCAATACAAAGTCTATAAGATACTTATAAATACTGTACCATAATTATGAGTGTCTTCCCTCGTTTTTGTTTGGTTATTCCTGTTTTTTTTTTTTTGTGGTTTAGGAAAGAGGAGAAGGATATTGGTGCACCACTTTGTTTTCTTGACTTACTTGCTTTCTTATTCTTACCTACAGTAACACTAGAGGGGAACAAAAGACTGAAATCCACTCATGACTGAGTCACAAGATGTACATACTGTCTGTTTGAGTGGTTTAGAGGCTAGGGTAGGTCTTTGTCAACATCTCACAGACCTCCGTTCCCTTCCCCCAAATTTTTGTAGTTTTCTTCATGTCACGCTGCATGGATGCCAGCGGCCATGCTACAGTAAAACATTGCTTGATGCTGGCAGCCACGGAAGGGTGAAGAGTGTACATTAAAGGCCAATACTTCCAGTGAACTCATTCATTAGAGAGTGACAGAAGATAAATGGTGTTTTATACAGAAGACTGATACAGTCTTTCTCATGTTAACCATTTCCTGGAGGAGCTTCCCCCTGCTGAATAAAAATGCCAGTTGGTAACTTGGAAATTTTCCCAAGTCTGTTCCCTCAGGAAATGTTTGTGAATTTTTTACCCCCAAAGTTGGTAGATAGTTGGGATAATAGACTTACATCATCATCATCATCATCCAAACCTCCTTTCCCACCCTAAGGCAGGCTGAGGAGTAGCAATATCCAGACAGCCCAAATTTGCCAGTCCAATGGGCCACACTTCCATTCGCTCACCATTCAAGTCCCCAGAATCCTGGCTCTAACTGATACGCCAGAAACATTCACTGCGTTCTGTAGCTTCACATAGACATATCCGACACAGTCAGTCCAGACACTGTCAATTTGAAAAGGGGTGCCAAATCCCTGATCATGCGCTTTTCACAATATTTCTCCAGCCATCTCGATCTCTTCTCAGTCCACTAGCCTCACCGACTTCCAAACCTCTCTTCGTCACACAGTCATCCACCATATCCCTCCACCTTCTCCTTGGCCTACCTTGCCTCCTCCCTCCTTCAAAATTGCTCAGATATACCTTTTTCACCACTCTATTGTCATCCATTCTCTCACATGACCGTACCATCTCAGTACACTCACTTAGATTCTAGTGTCCACAGACCTCCTCACTCCACATCTTTTTGCAAATCACATTACTGTATTTCATATCCTATCCACTCTCTGTACTCCACACACATTCCTCAGCAGTCCCATCTCCACTGGTCTCACTCTTGACTTTTCTTTTTAATGCCATATCATAGTTTCACACCCATGTGTTAAAGTTGGCACTAACATGCCTTCATGTAAGCCTTGTGCAGCTGCAACACTCAAGCCTCTGTTTCTTATCAAAACTCTCATTGCACCAGCTACTTTCCTTCCTTGTGTCACTCTGCTTTCCACTTCTTTCACACATTTTCCTCTCTTTTCTATCACTGTACCCAGGTATTTGAACTCTCTCACCAATTCTAGTCCCTCTCCATTCACTGCAACATCACACTGGGAGTCACCTTCTCACTCAATAGCCATCACTTTTCTCTTTTCTACATTTACTCTCAAGGCACATTGCTTACAGACATCAGCAAAATTCTGCACTAGTCTACCAAGTTCTTGTCCGGTACTTGTAAGTAGTACTTCATCATCAGCATTCAACAGATTTGAGATATTCCATCCATCACCATTCATTAGCAATGCCATCCCCCTCTCCATTGCTCGTGTTTTTACTTCTGTCATCACCCCATCCATATATATATTGAACAACCACGGGGACATCACACAACCTTGACCTCTCCCACACTGATTGTGAACTATTCACTTAGATGCCCATTAACCCTTACACATGGTTAACTACCATCATAAAAACTCTTGATGGCACCTAGCAGCTTGCCATCCACACTGTAGATGTGCAGAACTTTCCACAATCCATCTCTGTCTACACTGTTGTATGCTTTTTCCAGATCCATGAATGCCATAAACTCCCGATAGTCCTTCTCACAAGCCTTCTCCATTATCTGTCTTACTGCACATATTTGATCCACACATTCTCTGCCACTCCTAAAGCCACCCTGTTCATCACCCACTAGGACTTATGATATCTCTTACTTTCTCATAATTTTTCCAAATACCTTCCCTACCACACTCAATAAACTTATGCCACAATAATTCTTGCAGTCACTTCGCTCACCGTTCTTTTTGTATTAGGGTACAATCACAGCCTTTTTCCACTCTGCTGGCACAGTTTCACTCATTTGTGCCTTCTTACGTATATCCAACAAGCACTTCATTCCGCTCTCCGCACTACACTTAATTATCTCTGCTTACATCTCATCAACCCCAGCTACTTTCCCAATTTGCAGCCGCTTCACAGTGCTCTACACCTGTGTGAGGGTCACATTTCCTGGCATT
>JAGKTI010037950.1:0-10804 GCA_018397915.1 Birgus latro | reverse complement strand
TCTTTCAAACGCAGTGTGTCCAGGCATCTCGAAATGAATGGATCTTGAATTTGGCTCTCTTTTGTATTGTTTTTGCTTTTTCTTGGAAGGAACAGTATGCTGGCCAGTGGCCTTTGGTTCCTTCTTCCTTGTATAAAAAAAAATAAAAAATAAAAGCATCCATTGCAGAAATTGCTTCAACAAGTAAGGGGGAAAGATATGGCACGTCTAATGTCAGACTTGGCTCATATATCTGAATGGAGTAAAAGTAATCTATCTATCTGTTGCCAGACGCCTTAATCCCGTAAGGGGTGGCCACAAACAAACAAATCACCTCCATGTTGCCCTGTCCCCTGCCATTTCACTGCCCTGCTTCCAGCTCACACTCCCCCTCTCTCATATACCTCTCCACTCCATCCCTTCATCTCATCCTTGGCCTTCCCCTCTCTCTCCTTCCATCCATCTCACTCACATACACTCTTCTCGTCAGTCTCTCACTCTCCATCCTCTCCACATGGTCAGATCACGTCAGTGTGTTTCTCCTAACGCTTCCCATCACATCAACATCCACGGCTCTGGAGTTCTCCCCAGAAAACACAGTGTCAAAGTCATTTACAAAATTTCTAGCGCTGAAATCCTCTGTGAGTGGATCAGTGACAGAGATAGATATTTTTGAGTTTTACTGTGCTATTTTATCAGTCTGTAAGAGAGAGAACCTAAAATCTCTTCTCAGGGAGATGGAAACATTCTTTTTGCGGTCTCCTCACCGGAAAAGATTTCCCGGTTGATGTCCTTAACCTTGGTTTCTGGCGCAGAGGTTTCATGTGTTCCACATGTGACTTTTAACCGATGTAATGGAGTAATATTTTGTCATGACCTCCGATTCTCGGAGGTGCGATTGTTGGAGGAACTGCGATCTTCTGGCTTGGTGAATGTAGAGCCCCTGCAGAGGAAGGTAGATGGTGTCATTACCCCGACTCTGACCTTGTTCTTGACATTTGACAGATTGACCTTGCATGCCTCTGTGAAGTTGGCTTGGCTGTCACTTCCTGTGATTTATATATACCAACCTCTAAGCGCTTCTTCCACTGCCAGGGGTATGACATAGCTGCTTTTGCTGCCGTGCACAGGCTGGCCTTCCTGGTGTTTGTGTCTCCTGTGGTGGACCAAGTCATAACAATGACTGTCCAGGAGCCCTTAATTGCTATCACTGTGGGAGTCCTCATGCTGTATCCTCTAAAAACTGTCCTAGATACTGCCTGGAAAAGTAGATTTTGTCCCTACACACACGTGAGGGGGTTTCATTTCCTGAAGCAAAGAGGATAGCTCAAACATGCTTCTTCCAGCCTGGGGTTATTTATGCTTCTGCCCTTTCTGGAGGACCTGTGCGTCATTCTGTGTCCAAGAAGTCGCCCTGACCCATTACTATGGCCATTTCCCCATCTTGTGATTTGCTGGGTTTTTCCCCAGGAATTAGTACTGAGGGTCAGAATGATGTTCACTCACCCTCTACTCCAGCTGTTTCTGCTCCCATTTCAGTGACTGAGAGCTTGCTTCCTTCCGTGGTGTGGCTGATGTTCATATTGATGCTTCTTGTCGTGAATCAAGCAAACCCTCCGACGTCCCTCCTGTGCGTGGCAAATGTTTCTGTGGCCCCTCCGAATGCTCGGAGGCTGAGGACCTGCCACCAAAGGTTTCAGCTGTGGGGCACATCACATCTGCTCAGGATTCTCAGGAGTGTGGGTGAGTGCAGGCTAGTGATGATATTTCACTGACGGTCCAACCCCCACCAGATAGTGCTGATCCCTGGGTTCTTGATGCATCTACTCGGCTACATGAAAACTTGACCTCTCAAACTCCTCATCCTGTGGGGTGCACTACTGATCGTACTCCTTCTTGAGGTGTTGCTGCCTGCTCTAGTTGGTCGAAGGTATCAACCAGTCCCCCTACCAAGCCATCTCTTGCTCCATGACAGAAGAAAACCATTGTCCGGCCTTCCTCTTCTTCCTCCCCTTAGCTGTCTTCAAAAACAGGTATCTTGGGTTTCTTGTCTAAGGGGTTAGCCGTGGTTAGGAAATTGGTTAATAAACCTAACCCTCGGCCAAGTACTTGGAAACCCGTCAAGTTTCCCAGTGTCCAGAAACCTGGTACTTGGAGTGCCCAGATACAATGCCTCTCCATAGTGGGATCTATAATTCAATGGAATTGTCGTGGTTTACGTGCTAGTTGGGAGGAATTGCGTAGTCTTATCGCCCACTTTTCCCCAGTATGTATATGCATCCAGGAGACCATGGTTGGGGATGCTGCTTCTCCCGGTCCTCCTGGTTACCATGTATTTTATTCTGATTCTCATAGTGACCAAGGACATCTTGGTGATTCTGCTATCCTAGTTTGTTGTGATGTCCCATTCATTTGCCTGAATCTTTCAACTCCACTTCAGGGTTGTTGCCATTCAGATTTCCTTCGTTGTCAATATACAGTGTGTAGTCTTCATCTCCCTCCAAGTGCTTCTGTTGAGAGGGTACATCTTGCCCAGCTTGTCCATGACGTTCCATCCCCCTTTCTTTTACTGGGTGATCTGAATGGCTGTCACCCACTGTGGGGCGACAGTATGATCAACCCTAGAGGTGCAATGGTGGAGGATGAGGAGCTGGGGGTGTTGAATTTGGGTGAAATGATGTACTTTCATAGTCAGACTGTTTTTTTCCATGGCCATTGATTTGTCTCTGTGCTCAACTACTTCTGTTTTGGATTTTAGGTGCAATGTGTTGCCAGATCTGTATTGCAGTGATCACTTCTCAATTATTTTATCTTCTGCTGAGTCTGAGCCTCAATGTCGTCTCCCTCACTGGTGCCTGGATAAAGCAAACTGGTCACTCTTCAGAGAGTTATGTTCCACTGACCGCACTGTGGGCGGTTTTGTTAGTGCTGATGAGGCAGTGGTTTATATAAATGATGTAATGCACTCAGCAGCTCTTCTCTATTCCCAAGACTTCTGGTCAATTTCCTAAACATTCAGTTCCATGGTGGACCCCTGAATGCACCTCTGCAGTGAGGGGCAAATGGGTCACCTTCTCTTGGTATTGCCACCATTGTGGAGACACTCAGTATTTGGTGGCTTTTTGGAAGGCGCATGCTCAAGGAGGCCAGACATTCTTCATGATGGGAGTACGTTTCCTCCCTTCACTTGAGGACTTCTCTCACCCGAGTGTGGAACTGGATCAGAAAGATTTTTGGCAAATTTTCTGTTCCTTCTCCTGTTTTATCTGATGCTGATGAGGCTGTGACTGACCCCTATGCTGTTGCTGAAGCATTTGTCCAACATTTTGCTGGTGTGTCTAAAAAGGACACAGATTCACCTTCAGCATGCCAACATTGGCATTTGGAATCCTGTAACCTCAGCTTCTCATCTGGGGCAGTCCTACAGTGTCCCCTTTTCTGTTTCTGAGCTTTGGGCTGCTTTGTCACAGTGTCATGATTCATCTCCTGGCTGTGATGATATTCCATACGCCTTTTTATGTCATATGTCTGATGAATCCTTTTCCTTTTTACTGGCGCTATACAATAGAATTTTGTGTAATGGTGAGTTTCCATCGTCTTGGGGTGTTGCTGTAGTTATCCCCATCCCTAAAACCTGGAAATGATCATCAGCAGGCTACAAATTATTGTCCCATCTCTCTGACCTCTTGTGTTTGCAAGGTGTTGGAGAAGATGGTAAATGGCTGGCTCATGTGGTATTTGGAGAGGGGCAGTTACTTATCACCAGTCCAGTATGATTTTCGTAGAATGCAATCTACAGCTGATGCCCTACTGTCCTTGGAATCTTTTGTCTGTGAGGCTTTCCCCACTAACCAACACCAAGTTACTGTCTTCTTCGGTCTGGAGAAGGCATGCAACACAGCCTGGCATCATGGCATTTTACTTTCACTTCGTGAGTTTGGTCTTCGTGGGCGCTTGCCTATTTTTAGTCAGCAGTTTTTATCTAATCATTTTTTAAGGGTTCGAGTGGGAGGAGAGCTTTCTTATGCTCGTGCACTTGAAGATGGAGTACCACAGAGGAGTATCCTTAGTGTTACTCTCTTTGCTGAGGCCATCAACAAGGTAATAAAGGTATTTCCCGATGGAGTACGAGGCTCTCAATATGTAGATGACCTCTCAGTTTCCTTCACTGCATTTAGGATATCTCTGATAAAGAGGAAGTTGCAGCTGGCTGTTAATAGATTTTCTGAGTGGGCTGAGTCTTGTGGCTTCCGTTTTTCTTACAAAAGACAGTGGCTATGCATTTCTGTTGTCTTCGAGGGGTTCACCCAGACCCTGACTGGTATCTTTGTGGTCGAAGGATATCCTGTGTGGAAGAGACTCGGTTTTAGGGTCTTCTGTTTGATAGGTGACTAACCTGGGTTCCCCATATTTGTTTTGTGAAGGCGGCTTGTATTAAGGCTTTGAGTCTTCTGAGGATTTTGGGACATATTTCTTGGGGTGCTGATCATCAGACCCTCCTCCTGTTGCACAGATCTCTTATCCTGTCAAGACTTGAATATGGGTGTGAGGTCTACTCCTCTGCAACAGATGCCTGCCTCCAGGTATTGGATTCTGTGCATCATGCTGATGTACAGTTGGCAACTGGGGCATTCAGGTCATCCCTAATTTTGAGTTTGTCGGTGGATGCTGATGCCCTCTCTCTGGCTTTGTGTCGCCAGTCATTGATGATGAAATGTTGGTATCGTCTTCACCGCCTTCCAGACTCTGTTTCGTGCACCATTGTTTTTCAGGATTCCCAATCATCTGTTTATGACTCTCGTCCTAATTGCTGAAGCCTTTTGGTTACAGGGTCCAATCTGTTATATTAGCCCTCTCTGTTCCAAGACAGGCAGTCTGTCCACATTGGATCCCGAGGGTGGGTTTCTGGCTACTGCCTCGTGTAACATTCTGTAGGTCCATTGTTGAAAAAGAGGGCTTATTTCCCTCTCAGGTGTCCCTCTCTCTCTTTTTAGAGCATGCCTCCAGTCATGAGGGTTCTGTCCCTGTCTATACTGATGGATCTAAGATTGATACTGGAGTAGGCTTTGGTGTTGTCTTCCCTTCCTTCAGTAGAGGGGATAGCCTTCCTGGTGTTGCTTCAGTGTATACAGCAGAACTGACTGCAATTTTATTTTCTCTCCAAAATATTTTGACTCTCTCTCAATCTGTTTTGTGACTTTTAGTGACTCCCATAGTGCTTTCTCTGCACTGGAGTCTTTTAATGCATCCCGCCCACTGGTTTTATCAATTTTAGAATGGCTTTATCATCTTGGTTGTCATGGCCGTTGTGTAGATTTCTGTTGGGTTCCTGCACATGTTGGTGTGATGGGCAATGAGAGGGCAGATATTCTAGCTAAAGCTGCATCATCTTGACAGCCACCTACTGACTACCTGGTTCCTGCTTCTGATGTAACACCTTACTTGCATTACATTATTTGTGTGTGTTGGCAGAGACAGTGGGATGGTGTTGCTCATAATAAGCTAAAAGAAATTTTTCAGAGAGTGACTGTGCTGAGGGTTCTCCCCTCCATGCCTCAGTGATTGGAGATGGCTTTTACCAGGCTTGGGCACTCTTGGCTTATGCATGGGTTCTTGATGAGTGGTGGGACCCAGCTGTACTGTGATGATTGCCCTGTTTGCCTTACTGCCCATCACTTGCTGGTTGAGTGTCCAGGTCTGGGGGACCTATGTCAGAGATTCCTCCATAGGCATAAGGGGGCAGATGGTGCCTACTGTCTGTCTTTGATGCATGATGGAGCCTCTAGAAAATTTTCTGATGTTTTTAGTTTTCTTCAGGAGGCCGGCCTCCTTCAGCATTTATAAGTACCGGGTAATTGGTATTTTATAAAGTATTTTTCTATTTTTCATGTTTTATTTCTAATAATGGGTATTAACTTTATTTTGAAAATGCACATTTTATTTGCGGTGTCCTTTACCTTGTCCGGTGGCATTTGACCCTGGCAGTTGCGCCACCATATTTTAATTATATTCAGTCTGTTAGTCAACATCCACATGCACACCACAATGCTCCTTCACATCCTCATTTGTCAATCTGTCTCTCCATGTGACTCCACAGGCTCCTTTCAAATAACTCATTTCCACTGCTCTCACTGTTGACTTCTGTCCCTCCAAGGTCCGAGCTTCATTTCCACACGTTAGAGTTGGTATCACGATACTGTCATGTAGTATCTTTTTTCACTTCCATGCTCACTTCTCTGTTTCTTATCACTGCTTTCAAGGAACCAGCAACCTTTCCTCCTTGTTGTACCCTTTTGAGCACTTCACCCTCTAAACTTCCATCCTTACTCATCACACTATCCAAGTACTTGAATGCACTCCCATTTTCCATATCCTCCTCATCCAGCCTCACTGTACATCCACTGATTTCACTTCTCTTGAAGACCATAACTTTACTCTTCACTACATTCACCTTTCGATTCCGTTTCTTACACACCCTTCCAAGCTCATCCACTAAGCCTTGCAGCTCCCCTTCGTCTTCATTTAACAACACAGTATCACCTGCAGACAACGGTACAGAGAGTTTCCAAACACTGCCTTCTCTCATTAAGGCTGCTCCTACATCCACTGCCCTACTTTGTATCTCTTTTATAACCCCATCAATATACAGATTGAACAACCATGGAGACATGACACATCCTTGTTTCAATCCGACCTTCAAATAGAAAAATTCACTCAGTTCCCTATCCACATGCACTGCAGCCCTTAGCACCCTCATACATACTCTTCATGGCATTCAACAACTTCCCATCTGTTCCATATATTCTGAATACTTTCCACAATCCATGTCTATCCACCCTCTCATATTTGTCTATCTATCTATTGCCAGACGCCTCAATCCTGCACGGGGTGGCCACAAACAAATCGCCTCCATGTCACTCTGTCCCCCGCCATTTCACTACCCCGGTTCCAGCTCACACCCCCCTCTCTCACGTACCTCTCCACTCCATCCCTCCATCTCATCCTCGGCCTCCCCCTCCCTCTCCCCCCCTCCACCTCACTCACATACACTCTCCTCATCAGTCTTTCACTGTCCAACACAGAGAATGAAGGTAATGGAAGTATAAGTGGTTAGGGAATGGCAGGGAGAAGGAGGGTTGTGAGAAGTCAGGAAGAAATCAGTAGGATGGAAGTGGTGGAATTAATGAAGAAAGTTAAAATGGGGAAAGCCCCAGGAATTGAAGGAGTGTGTGGTGAAATGCTGAAACATGGGGGAGAGATAATAATACAGTAGAATGGATGTGGAAGGTGTGCAGATTGGCCTGGGAGGGAGGTAGAGTCCGGGAGGATTGGAAGTCAGGTATAATTATTCCTCTGTACAAAGGAAAAGGGGAAAAAGAAGTGTGTGGTAATCATAGGGGCATTTGCCTTTATAGTGTAATAGGAAAAGTATATGGTAGGATACTTATTGACAGAGTTAGGGAAATAACAGAGGAATTAGTTGGAGAAGAACAGGGAGGTTTTAGGAAAAGTTTCCAGAGAAGGGAAAGAAGTTGTATGCAGCCTTCATGGATTTGGAGGAAGCATATGACAGGGTGGATAGACAAGGATTGTGGAAAGTATTAAGAATATATCAAGTGGATGGAAAGTTGTTGAAGGCAGTGAAGAGTATGTATGAGGGTGCTAAGGCTGCAGTGCTTGTGGATGGCAAACTGAGTGAATCTTTCCATTTGAAGGTTGGATTGAAACAAGGATATGTCTTGTCACCATGGTTGTTCAATCTGTACATGGATGGGGTTATAATAGAGATACAAGGTCGGGCAGTGGATGTTGGAGTGGCCCTAGTGAGACAGGGCAGTGTTTGGAAACTGCCTGTACTGTTGTTTGCAGATGATACTGTGTTGTTGAGTGAAGGTGAAGGGGAGCTGCAAGGCTTGGTAGATGAGTTTGGGAGAGTGTGTAAGAAACGGAATCTAAAGGTGAATGTAGGGAAGAGTAAAGTGATGGTCTTCGAGAGAAGTGAAGCCATTGAATGTACAGTGAGATTGGATGGGGAGGATATGGAGAATGTGAGTGCATTTAAGTACTTGGGTAGTGTGATGAGTAAGGATGGAAGTCTGGAGGGTTAAGTGCTTGGAAGGGTGCAGCAGGGAAGGAAGGTTTCTGGTTCATTGAAAGCAGTGATAAGAAACATGGAAGTGAGTATGGAAGTGAAAAAGTTGTTACATGACAGTATTGTGATACCAACTCTAGCATATGGAAGTGAAGCTTGGACCCTGTTGGAAGGACAGAAGTCAAGAGTGAGAGGAGTGGAAGTGAGTTATTTGAGAGGAGCATGTGAAGTCACATGGAGAGACAGACTAACAAATGAGGAAGTGAAGGAGCGTTGTGGCGTGGATGTGGACATGATAGGAAGCATTAGGAGAAACCCTCTCATATGCTTTCTCTAAATCCATGAAGGCTGCATATAACTTCTTTCCATTCTCTAGAATCTTTTCCACTGTAGATCTAAGAATGAATACCTGATCTACACAACCTCTTCTCTTCCTAAAACCTCCCTGTTCTTCTCCAACTACTTCCTCTGTTATTTCCCTAAGTCTGTCAATAAATATCATACCATATACTTTTCCTATTACACGAAGAAGACAAATGCGCCTATGATTACACACACTTCTCTTTCCCCTTTTCCTTTGTACAGGGAAATACTTATACCCGAATTCCAATCCTCCTGGACTCAACATTCCTCGCAGGCCAATCTGCACATCTCTCTCTCTCTCATGCTTCACCATTTCACCATACGCTCCATCAATTCCTGGGGCTTTCCCAATTATGACTTTCTTCATAGCATCCACAGCTTCCATCCTACTGATTTCTTCCTCTTCTTCTCATCCTTCCTTCTCCCAGCCATTCCCTAGCCTCTGATACTCACATTACTTTCATTCTCTGTGTTCAACAGTTCATTTAAGTGTTCCTTCCATCTGCTAACTTTTTCTCCCTTCTCCACTAGTAATCCACCATTTTCATCTTGTACTCCCTGACTATATGCCACCTTGTCTAACTCTCTTTACCTCTTTCCAGAACATTTTCTTATATTCCCTCCACTTTACACTCATATACTTTCCAAATTCCTCATCCACTCTCTTCTTATTCTCTCTTACTAATCGTTTCACCTCTCTCTTCTCTACATATAACTCTCTCTTCTGTCTCTCAACTTCTTCCACCCCCCCTGTTTCTCATCCCCTCATTATATTCTTTCTTTTTTTGTGCCACATCCTGTCTCATGTCTTCATTCCATCATGCTGTTCCCTGCACCTCCTTTTGTCTTCTCTTCATCCCACACACCACCTCACATGTTGCACAAATTTCTTCTGTGAATATCTTACACACACCTTCCACGTCCCCCATCTGCTCCAATGCATCTTTACCCAATCGCTCCTCCACTTCTCTTTCATATTCTGCCTTTCTTTTTTCTTCCTCTTGTAACCTTTACACCCTCCTTACATATACTACTTCCTCCTGTCCTTTCTTTTTTCTATTTCTCCATTTCACTTGGACCGCGATTTTCGCCACCACCAAGTGGTGGTCAGAAAGTCCACTTTCCCGACCTCTATACGCTCTTGCGTCCATTACACACCTTCTCATCCTTTCATCCAGACACACATAGTCAGTCATTGCTGTCCATTCATTCAGTTTAACACCCATCCTTCTCATCACTCACCACATATACCTGTGGATCATTTTGTGCCTGAAGAGGGTATTGGCTATCACCAACCCCCTCCTGGCACAAATATCCACTAAAGCACTGCCATTCTCATCTATCTCAGCAGGCAAACCCCACTCACCAACTACTCCATCCAACTTCAACTTCCCCACTTTACCATTCATATCGCCAATCGAAAACGCTCTCTCATTCCTTTCAAACTTTTCCTTGCACGCTTCCACATTTGTCCAGAACTCTCCTCTCGCTCTGCTTGCACGATCTTGCATTGGCGCATATGCGCACACAATCACCCACATTTGTAGTCCAACTTTTATTTTTACCCACACAGTCCTTGAACCAACTAAACCATACTCTCGTACATTCTCCTTCCATTTGTTACTCACAACAATACACACACTTTTGCCCATTCATTCTCACCCACTCCTGTGCATATACCCCATCCATACTCCCATTCTCTCACACTCTCACCTCTCCATCCAGTTCCAGCTAATCCATGTACATCCACTTTCGCACCCTCAAGCACCTGAACAGTCTCTCTCTTTCACCTCTTCACTTGCACCCCTTACATTTCATGTCGCAATCCGTATCATGTCCTTTGTTCGGTCCTTAGTCGTCATCTTTTGACCAGTCATGGTCCGAGGCTTCTTGTTCGCATTTTTAGTTAGTTGTTTTCCAGGGAGGGGCACTAAACTTCCGCCAACCCACTTATTGCCATGTAGGGAACATGTGTTGGTTGGTAAAAGTAATCTATCTATCTATCTATCTATTGCCAGACACCATAATCCCGTAAGGGGTGGCCATTTGACTTTGAGTTATTTTTTTTTTACGGGGAGGGGCACTAACCCTCCACCAACCCACTTGTTGACACGTAGGGAGCACGTATGGTTTGGTTATATGGTTACCACCCAGCGTTGTAAATGGTTTCTTGGCTTACAGGAAACCATTTGGCTTGTCACTCAATGTAATGCCACCTGTAAAGGAAAGAAAAGCAGTAAGAAGTGACAGGAAATATTGGAGAAATAGGAAGAAAGGAGGGCAGGCACAGAAAAAGAATGATAAAGGCTAAGGAAGAAGTAGGCAGCACTACATCAAGTGAGTGGATGATGGTCGCCACCACCTACCACT
>JAGKTI010037949.1:0-10805 GCA_018397915.1 Birgus latro | reverse complement strand
ACACACACACACACTGGCTCAGTGGTAACGTTCTCACTTGCCATCTGGCAGACGAGTGTTCGCGCCTCGCTCAGGTTGCGAAAAGTTTCACTGACGAAGTGGGTGGTTACTGTCCCCCTTGAGCAAGGGGATGGGTGTGTGTGTGTGTGAAGGTCACAGCCTTGCTCTTAGATCGGACTATATGAGCTCCTAGCTCCCTTCCGGGAGGGTAAAAGCTGAGGATCACGACCATGAAGTGACCCTGACCGACCCTGTGAATTACACACACACACACACACACACACACACACACAACAGAACACTTGGTCTTGTACTGGACTCCGAGTGTAAAGATAATTTGAAAGGCAGACTTACACTACCTCAATGCTCGGAGATAGATAGATAGGTAGATAGACAGATAAGTAGAGAGAGAGAGAGAGCAATGGGAGACAGAATAAAAACAAGGCGAATGGAAGAGAGTATAAAAGTGAAAGATGTAGACTTAAAACTCACTTAATTATCTAGTGTGACAAGGTTTATCTAAAGGAGAAAGGGAGAAGATAAGCAAATATATTAGGAAACCAACAGAAGCTTAACCAGTTAAAGGAAAATGCCAGTTTGCAAGGTAATCAAAATATAGGAAACTTAAGGTGGCTAGAGTAGTTGGGCAGTGGGGCAGAGTTGAGCATCGCAAGCGAATACTCACTTCCACAAACGCTAATTCGCAAACTCAGATCATTATCCTCCCGCAACACAAATCCGCAAACGTCATGAAATTTGCGGTTCCACAAATGCAACGCTAAACAAATATAAAAATATATTTATAGTAAAACTAAAACATATATATGTTCAGTAACCCCCCCGAAATTAGCAAGGGTTAAGTTCATTCTTGAAAATCGTTCATTCTTGACGCCTTCCTGAAATTGACATTTACCGGATATTGCATAGCTTATGAACCTCTGATACTGTAATGCCTTACTCATAAATAAACGTTTCCTGCTAAATCTGTTTCCCCGATGCTTTTAGCTGTTTGGTTGTTCCAACTCTTGTTTGATTCATCAGCATAATGGAGGAAAGGACTGTCCTAAGTGTTTAACTAAATCTAACCTAACCTAGTTTAGCTGCACCAAATAATAAAATCAAACCTAATCTAACTGGCAATAATGAAACTGGGAAATAAATCACATTTGAGTACGCAGAGTGAGTTTCTTCCACTTCGCCAGACAAACAATTTTAGGTATAGCTTAACGGTTTAACCCCTCAATGGCCGTTGGTATAGAAATTGTGTGCATCCCTGGCCGGTCCCTGAACGATTTTTTAAAGAGGTCTCTGTGTTTCTTACAGATGTGAATAGAATCGTCTGACACACCAAACAATGTGTATTTTAGCTTCCTAAGCACATCTTGTGATTCTCTATGATTCTCTGAAGAATTCATAAAATTACTCTGCATGTGCCATGTGGGCGAAAACACCTGAGATTAAGTGACCGCCTGACTGCTTGGGATGGTATCGCAGGGTCGAGTAAACATACCAGTGACCTTTGTTCCATTCCCATAATTGTTCACAGGTTTTTATAGTGTGAGCTAACTCGACGTCACTGGCATCGGTACTGTAAAGGGTTGTTCATGGCTGGAGGTTATTAAGGGGTTAATGGAATACATGATTGTTTGCATGAACACCCTGTCTTTCACATACACACACACACACACACACACACACAAAGAGTGGGCGCTAAATGTAAGTACAACTTGCAGCAAAAAGACCTTAACAATTCAGTTCACATTCCTCCACTTTGCATTCTCAACTTTACTGACTTTTTTTTTATAGGAAGAACAGTGAACAGTGAATTTTTCTATTTAAATGTTCGATTGAAACAGGGAGGTGTCATGTCGTCATGGCTGTTCAATGTGTATATGAATGAGGTTATTAAAGAGGTACAAGGAGCGGCAGTGGTTGTTGGGGCGACCGTAATGAGAAAGGGAAGTGTTTGGAAACTCCCTGTACTGTTGTTTGCAGATGAGAGTGTGTTAGAAACGGAATCTAAAGGTGAATATAGGGAAGAGTAAAGTTATGGTCTTCGAGAGAAATGAAGCCACTGAATGTACAGTGAGGCTGGATGATGAGGAAATGGAAAATGTGAAAGTGTTCAAGTACTTAGGTAGTGTGATGAGTAAGGATGGAAGTTTAGAGGCTGAAGTGCTTGAAAAGGTACAACAGGGAAGAAAGGTTGCTTGATCTTTGAATGCGGTGATAAGGAACAGGTAAGTGAGCATTCCAACCCTACGATATGGAAGTGAAGCTTGGACCTTGGAACGACACAAGTCAAGGGTTAGGTCAGTGGAAATGAGTTATTTGAGAGGAGCATGTCGAGTCACGTGGAGAGATTGACAAATGAACAAGTGAAGGAGCATTGTGGTGTGGATGTGGATGTGATAGAAAGCATTACGAGAAATACACTGGGGTGGTTTGGCCATGTAGAGAGGATGGAGAGCGAGAGTGTATGAGAGTGAGGTGGAGGGGGGAGAGGGAGGAGGAAGCTGAGGATGAGATGGAGGGATGGAGTGGAGAGGTATATGAGAGAGGGAAGGTGTGAGCTGGGATCAAGGAAGTGAAATTGCGTTGGACAGGGCGACCTGGAGGCGATTTGTTTGTGGACACCTCTTACGGGATTGAGGCGTCTGGTAATAGATACATAGAATTAAAACGTGTAATATAGAATCTATCAATCTATCTATTGCCAGACGCCTCCATCCCGCATGGGATGGCCACAAACAATTCGCCTCCATGTCGCTCTGTCCCCCGCCCTTTCCCTTCCCTGCTCCCACCCCCCCCCCCCCCCCTCTCATATACCTCTCCACTCCATCTGCCCACCTCATCCTCAGCCTCCCCCTCCCTCTCCCCCCTCCACCTCACTCACATACACTCTCCCAGTCAGTCTCTCACTCTCCATCACCTCCACATGCCCAGACCACCTTAACGTGTTTCTCCTAACACTTCCTATCACGTCCACATCCACACCACAACGCTCCTTCACTTCCTCATTTGTTAGTCTGTCTCTCCATATGACTCCACATGCTCCTCTCAAATAACTCATTTCCACTGCTTTCATTCTTGACTTCTATCCTTCCAACAGGGTTCAAGTTCCACTTCCATATGTTAGAGTTGGTATCACAATACTGTCATGTAGCAACTTTTTCATTTCCATGCTCGCTTTCCTTTTTGTTATCACTGCTTTCAAGGAACCAGCAACCTTCCTTCCCTGGTGCACCCTTTCAAGCACTTCACACTCCAGACTTCCATCCTTATTCATCACACTTCCCAAGTACTTAAATGCACTCACATTCTCCATATCCTCCCCACTGAATCTCATTGTACATTCACTGACTTCACTTCTCTCGAAGACCATCACTTTACTCTTCCCTACATTCACCTTTAGATTCCGCTTCTTACACACCTCCCAAACTCATCTACCAAGCCTTGCAGCTCCCTTTCATCTTCACTCAACAACACAGTATCATCTGCAAACAACAGTGCAGGGAGTTTCCAAACATTGCCCTCTCTCACTAGGGCCGCTCCAACATCCACTGCCAGACCTTGTATCTCTTTTATACCCCATCCATGTACAGATTGAACAACTATGGAGACATGACACATCCTTGCTTCAATCTAGCCTTCAAATGGAAAAATTCACTCAATCTGTCATCCACATGCACTGCCGTATTAGCACCCTCATACATACTCTTCACTGCCTTCAGCAACTTCCCATCTACTCCATATAGTCTTAATACTTTCCACAATCCTTGTCTATCTACCCTGTCATATGCTTTCTCCAAATCCATGAAGGCTGCATGCAACTTCTTTCCCTTCTCTAGAAACTTTTCCACTAAAGATCTAAGAATGAATACCTGATTTAAACAACCTCTTCCCTTCCTAAAACCTCCCTGTTCTTTTCCAACTAATATAGAATGAAAAGTATAAAAAGGCAATAAAGAAAAATGCAACGAACCTGCTAAAAGACAAAAGCATTCGTAACTTCTTATAGTCTGCATTTTTTTAATGAGAGTTCAGAGCAATGGAGAATAATATCATTCAGGCATACGAGAAGTGAATTACTTTATAGAAGGAAAACAGAACATACATCACCTATGAAGAAAATTACACAGATCCACGGTTGTACGCTGCTAAGGATAAATAATTCTATAATTTTACATGAGAATCCAAGTCAGCCCCCTCAACCCGACGATATTTTCTTAAAGTTTATTCTTGATACTACTAGACGGTTTTATTCAGATATAGAGAAAACCCAGGTGGTGAAGAGGACACTGCAGAAAGTCACTCGTAGGGTGAAAGATGTTTGAAGTTTTCACTGATTTGACATTACATGTGTCCTTGGGCTGAAAGTATTAATAATAAAGGCAAGTTAGTTTACTACTGACATGGAAAAAAAGAGGATGGGTAAGGAAAAAAAGTAGAGCAATGTTCAGAGAAACAGACTTGGGTTCGGTCCAGTATGAAATCTGGTGTTTCACAAGAGACTCCAGAGTAAAGGAGAACGAACTAAATTCAGCTTGTGTGGAAAGAAAGGAAACAGGGAGAGCAGAGGACAAAGGTAGACAACTGGAAACACGCGAACTTAGGCTGCTGTGTAAACACCGAAACTCGTTTGTGGTCATTATGATGTCTTTTGAACCGCACACTAAGTGTTGTGAAAACAGGTTGTTGATAATGGATGTTTGTTTAACTGGACACAAGGGTATGAGTTACAGTGACATTGTTTCTTTATAAGTACTATTAGAAAGAGACGAGGGAGAACAAGTGCAACCATACACTGAATCACAAAGAATTCGATGCTATGGAAACATTTAATAGCCTCATTTTTCTCAGATTTACGTAAAAGGAATCGAAGGTAGGTGTTCACATCTTCACTGCAAGGAGTCTTTGCTGTATCTGTGTATAGGCAAGATCTTTTATATCGGATAGGGTGGTCACGAACCAATCGCCTCCGTGCCAACCTGTCCTCCGCCATTAAGAAGCCGTCCCCCCAAGTCCTCCCACCTTCACTCACACTCTAGTCTCATTCCTATGATAAAATCGTCCAGCAATAGAAAGAATAGTAAATGAAAGGCGTCACCGTCCTGTAAAGGTTAATGGAGGTACCTGTTTGGCCATTCTAAGCGGGACTCAATCGTCTAATACGGAGCAGAAATAAAATAAAAGCGTTATTATAATGGAGAGGTTAATGGAGGTACTTGTCAGTCTTATTCTAAGTAGAGCACAATCATCTCCAGGAATAACAAAAATATCAAAGGCGATATCGTACTCAAAATGTTAACCCTTTCACTCCCAGGACGTATATTACATTTTTATTTTCAACAGATAATTTTATTCAGGTTTGGAGAGAGTTTTCGAACCGGAATGGTTTTAAATATAGCCTTAATTAATCACGCTGTTGCAAGATATCACCCCAGAATTGAATATAAAATAATCTGAAGATATCAGGAATAAATCTTTAAAGTACATCACCGGATGGATGTGGTTAATGAGGTGGTGTGTGGTTACGAATTATGAAAGAAAAAAAAGAATGATAAAAGGGACAAAGACAGAAATATGTAAACACGTACAAAATAACTGAATAATTTAGCTAACATTACTGCTTAAGAATAGAAGTGTAATGAAAATATGAATGCTAACAAGGACTGAGAGAAAGGGAAGAGGAAAACACAGAGCAAATATATTATACGAGCCAGGAACGTGAAAACATTCACAGACAAGTGGTGCCACACACAACAAACCTCGACCTACAGCAGTTGTTTTAATATCAACCGTTTTTAAGCTTTAGCCCTCTGAAAATCTGTGATCTTGCATTTGACCTTTCAAGGTCACTTAAGGTCAAATATCATCTTGTCAAATGAAAACCCATATCCAATACGGGACCTCCTACACGCTGATAATAGTAAATATCTCTCCATCTGCAACCAGTTTCAAGTTATACCCCACTGATTATTAGAGTCCTTGAGTCTGACCCTTCAAGAGCGTTCAAGGTCAAAGATCCTGGTGCCTAATGAAAGCCCACATGGGACTTCTTGTATGCTGATAATAGTAAATATCTCTATATTCAACCGGCTTCTAGTTATAGCCCTCTGAAAATCCGTGACCTTGATTTTGACCTTTCAGGATCTATCAATTGCCTCCAAAATTTTATCACTTCCTTTTGGGACCAGTGTTCACATATCCTGAAAGTTTCATGCAATTGCATTCACCCGTTTTTCAGTCATGTTGCTAACAAAGAAACAAAGAAACGACCAAAAACAATACCTCTCCGGACTCCGTCCGGGCGAGGTAATATTTCTGCTCTAAATATAATGATACCTTCAGGGCGTGAGGAAGCTTGATTATCTTATTCTTTTCTGAACTAAATCGCTGTCTTGACTGACCATCAAACCCTCACTTCTTTTAGTTAAAATCGGAAAAATACTTGCTATTTTGCTCCCCCCCCTTCTCTATCTCTTTCTCTTACACACACACACACACACACACACACACACGTGTTGAATGAAACAACACCCGCCGTCGCTCTGCATGGAAGAGTGTAGCGAACAATAACTTGGTGCGTATTGTAATAATTTCAGACAAATTCACCAATATCTTAGTGAATGCCAACACTCTCAAACTCTTCTATCTGTCGCTCAGGTGGATTAACGAGTCTGTCATTAAAATAGGACAGAACACTAAATTTGTTCCAGTCACAACTGGGTTAACGGTAGTAGTATTAACACACTCAGGTATGAGTCACTCTCTGATGAATATATTCGCTAGATTGTGGTCGAAATAAAATATTAGGTCCGTTTCTTTGATGAAATGATAATGGTGCCAGTATCAACACTCTCGGGTTCGTAAGAGTCCCTCTCAGTTCGATAACACTGTGTTGAGATGATGTAAAGCAGTAGGAAATCATTAATATATTAGGTCTAATACCCTGATCATTCAAGAATGGTGTATAAAAATCAAAATTGGCAACGGCTATTATAAATCTGCGACAAGAACGTTCATAACAGCATGGCAAGCGAACGCCACGTTTACCATCCGCTATAGTGAAGCTAGTATTGTTTTCAATTTGTCTGTCTGTCCGTGTTTTTGTTATCACGATAACCTCGTAACCGCTCAAAAATTCATCACAAAATTTTGCAGGTGTGTAGTAAGGATGAAAATCTCCAGCGAGTCCGAAACTGGTGAAAATAAGTCAAGGTCTGTCTGTCTGTTAGCACGATAACTTCGCAATCGCTCAAGATGTCGTCATCAAATTTTACAGGTGTGTAGTAGGGATGAAAATCTCTTACGAGGTCGATATTAGTGAAAGTAGGTCAAGGTCAAGGTCATAATCCAAGCCGCGCTAGATATGTATCGGCTCGCGGCTGGTGTGATTCTCCCCTTGAGGGGGTCTCTATTTCATCTCTTATTTTTTCTGCATGAGCCCATGTGTGTTCACAGTATGACAAACTCTTCTCCTCGGAGGATGAGTGACTGCTAGATTTTACATTTCCTAATGCTGCCAAAGTGTGAGTTGGGAAGGGGTGTCTGCAGGAGAGCAGTGCAAATGGAGAGTTTGTAGATAGTTGTTTCCATGTGTATGTGTGCAAAGGTACGTTTAGTTATCGTTATAAACTTATGAGGTGTTAGGATATACAAACATATGAGCATCACCCACTGTAAATGATCGCCACTGATGGACTCAGCCCAGAACGAGAAACGCATCCGATAACCATTAACCCAGTGAAGCTCCCAATATATCCATTCCCTAACAACAAAACACCAGCCATTTGTGTTACACCCTAGACATCCTATAGAGCATGAATGGGGAAACTGGTAGAGAGGGGAGAGGAAGACAAGAGAGAAAGGACAGCGTGGAAGGGAGCACAAACGAGTACAGAGGAAAACAAACAGCAACATACCTGTTGATTTTTTAGTGGCTGTTTGGTATAAGGAAGATTATAACTAACAAATGTATTCTATCAATTAAAGACAAGGATAGAAAAACAGGAAGGCTCCCGCCACCCACCAAATCCCCCAGTCAAAACCGGCAGGAAATAGTGAGATGGACCACCATGCAACATGGAAGAGCTGTCATGGAATTTTCATAGGAAACAAGGAAAGGAAATCTTATTCTACACTGTCAGTCTAAAATTGAAAGAAACATTAAGTCAATAATATTTATCAATGTAGTTCTTCGGGCTGTATCATCCAGTCTCTGGAAAGAAAGGTTATATATAGGCCTATACAGAAATGTATTGTTCAGGAGTACACATACTTAGCTGGGTGTTATAAGACAGATATTATCCAAGTGGCCATTAAAGGTTAGTACTGCATTACAGTTTTCTACATTGGAGGCCAAATTGTTCCATATGTTTACAACTCTTTTAAAGAAGAAATGCTTAGCTTCATGTGACTGAAATCGTTTGCCAAAGATTTTATGCCCATCGCCTCAAGCATAAATCGGACGATCAACTATGAAGTATTTATCGATTGCCATGTTATTGTGACCTTTGAAAATTTTAAATACTTGAATTAAATCTCCTAATAACCTGCGTCTAGCTAGGGTAAAAAGGTTCAGGGTTTCTAAACGCTCCTCGTATGGTTTATTTTTTCAGTCTACATATAATTTCGGTCACCCTCCGTTGCACTCTCTCCAGCTTCTCTGTTTTTTTTCTTCTCTTTTGTAGTAAAGTAACCATAAATGGACACAATACTCTAAGCTTGCACGTACTAAAGAATTATACGAGTCGAGGATGATATAATCTGACATGCAGACAGATAGAAACAGGGAGAGAAAGAGAATGGGAGAGAAAGCGAAAGTGGTAGAAAGGTCGTTAGATTTAAGTGGTCTGTTTTGGAAGGAGGAAAGAGAGACATGTTAGGTGGTGATGGAAGGGGAGTGTGAGTGAGGCAATGAGGAAGAGTTGAGTAGGGGAAAAATAGGGGGAGGGTGGGAATAAAAAGGTAGCAAGAAAGGCAAACTGATATTACCTCAAATTCCACTGGCCTTCCCTGAACACTTGTTATATTCTTGTTTTGACTTCCCTTCATTTATTCCGTCCTTCACACGTTTCATTTTCCATTTTTTTTTTCATTTATGCTTTTATCTCAGTTTCTATATATTCAAATATATTTTTTCCCGTATTCATCTTTTCTAGTTAATTTCCACAGCTTTTATCGTACTGATGAAAAAAAAAAAAAAGGCGCAAATTGCCTTGATCAGTTAGGATTGGCAGGTACACCGACATTGATTGCGTTCTACCATTCTCATCTTCATCATCATCATCATCATCACCATCATAATCTTCATGCTTAGTTCATTTTCTCTGTCTCTGTCTGTCTTTCTGTCTGTCTCTGTTTTCTCTCTTTTTTTATTTACTTCAGCTACTTTTTTATTCACTATTTCACTTATTTCTCATTTCACCTTTTTCACTCATTTTTAGCTCATCTCTTTTTTGTTTAAACCTCACCTCTTCTCTTTTCATGTTTCATTTTTTGTTTTACTTCTCAGGCAAAACTGTCAACCGGCATATTGGCTTGGTCAACTGGGATGGGCCGGGACACGAACACATTTATGCAAAAACTGTGAGAGGGGAAGATAAAAGAGGTTGTCTGGGTGGTAGAGGGGGAGGTGGGAAGGAGGGTTGTAAGAGATAGGGAGACGGGATGGTCAGATGAAGTAGGAGATGCATGAAAGGAGAAGAGGCAAAGGGACATGATGGAGAAGAGGGCGAAGGGAAGAACATTAGACGGGGGATAATGATAAGAGATGGGAATTCGGAGAAATAGGAGGGAAAGGGAAGGAGAACAGGAAAAGCAAAGATGAGAGGGAGTGAGAGGGAGTGAGACTGAGAGACAAATGAGATGGAGAGAGAAAGGAGGTGATGAGATAATGGAGAGATGTGATGAGGAAGAGTATGAGTATTGACACAAATCATGTTTTTGTGGAAATACCTTGACATAATATGACGTACTTGCTGACTAATGTTATAATTCGAATTAGCCGTAAAAAAGGTAAATAGCAAGCAATTATGCAGTGTGAAAAGATGGATGGCATTCGATACAGAACTTTACTTATTTTCCTCAATATATACACATAACGTTGTTCGGCAAATACTTGATATAATGTCAAAGCTAATTTCACACGATTTTTAAAAAACTGATTTATGCTGATAGCACAGATATTTACAAAGAGAGTTTTTTTAACATTTTCCTGGGGCAAAATTTGAAAGTAACCAATTATTTTTGTTTCATGCCTAGCTAACCAATTCACACCGATGATGTAGATTATATTAAATTGTCACAACCAGACGATTTTAGTCATCTTTCAGGGAGCTTTTTCAACTGAAGGGGTTAAGTATAGCCTTCATTCACCCCTCCACTACTTTAGGTATGTCTGAAGCAAAATAAAATCGCCTATAGTCGGTTTGCTTTCATCTGAGGAAGACCTTTAACCTTGTCTGCCTAGTTCTTGCCCAGGTGACGTCAAACGGGAGGTTGGGTTTTACTAGTAACTAAGAAGACTCATTTTTATATCATAGCTCAAGTTCACCGAATTTCATGCAGCCAAATTTAGCTTTAATCTTGTTGCAGTGGTTCAGTTCCAGATACAGAAGTAGGAGGAATTCAGGAGAAAACTACGTCACCGGACTGAAAGATCAAGCCAGAATGTAATTAGGACCACAAAATCCCAACTCAGATATTTTTTTCACGCTTTAGTGGAATAATTTACATGACAACCACAGCCTCCACATTGGCGTGTGTGTGTGTGTGTGTGTGTGTGTGTGTGTGTGTGT